>JAHBMJ010000871.1:34874-39167 GCA_018398765.1 Chromera velia | reverse complement strand
TCACTTTTTAAATCACCCCTTTAGTCCCCAACTTTAAAAATTCTACTTAAAGATGCTTTTAAATTTTAATGTAATTTTAGACACTCACCCCTGTTAAATATTAACTTTAGAAATCTAAAAATCTCGAGTTAGGTCTTCAAGCCGAAGACCTAACCTGCTTATCGGGAGAAGGTCCAGGAGAGCTGGGAATCTCCTCAAGGGAACTGGTTTCGCAGTTTGATCCAGAGAACCCGGTGGATTTGCAGGCCGTCGGTGTCAACCATGCGGTGGGCAGGGCAGCGAGAGATGCGCTGCTGCGGCAGTTTGGTGCCTTCCCCCCCACAGTTGCTCCTGCTGCAGTCCCCCCTTCAGCTCCCATTACCTGTCCCAGTGCTCAAGCCCCCACAGGTGCTCTGGCTGTAGTCCCCCCTTCAGCTCCCATTGCCCTTCTCAGTGCTCAGACCCCCGCAGTTGCTCCGGCTGCAGTCTCCGCTTCAGCTTCCATTGCTCCTTCCAGTGCAGCAGCAGCTCAGGTATCCAACCCCCGGGTCTTTCCACCTTGTGTGCCTGCCGTCTCCGTCAAAGGAGGCATTCGTTCATTCTTCAAACCTGTTGCTGACAAGCAGGCCGAGCTCTGAAAAGAGCACGAGAGAGACGAAAAGAAGAGAGAGCTCGCGGCAGCGAAGAGCAAGGAACAGAAAAAGAGACAACGGCAGGAGGTGAACCCGGTGGGGCAACCAAGAGAATTTCCTACAAGTGAAGAAATTGAGCAGGAGACGGATGTCGATGTTCTCCGGCAACAACTACTGTGAGCGGAAAATCTGCTTGTGAAGCACAAATACTGCACAGACTTGGTAACGGTCAGTCGGGCGGGGCCTTTTATCCAAGAGATCCCTTTCTGTTGCGAAATTCTTATCCTCACACCTCTTCTTCTGTGTATATCTGTGATGTTCTTCATATATCGCAGAAACAACATTCCCTCCTATCTTTTCACCCCCTCTGCTTTCTCTGATCGATACATAGAACATGGTTTTGGGATGGTCCGAATGAGTATTCGATCGCAAACGGAAGTGTCCGTGAAGCTCTTTGTAAATATTGTAAGGAGAATTCATGCAGCACGCTTGGGACATCTGTTTGAACAGTTGACCAGAAGGAATGGAAAACCCGTACGGCAGAAGAAGAAGGTTTGCAGGTGCCCAACGTGCTCAAGAGCTTATCCTGAAGATGCACTCATCGAACAGATCGTCAGAGAAGAGAAGGAAAATGTGTGCAGAAGCTTGCACATATTTGAAATGAAATGCCTGTCTGTTGACCCTCCTATTGAATCCTTTGTTGACGGACGTCTCAAATCGTGTCTGGACTCCATCGCAGATGAAATGGACACATCCGAAAGTGCGCACCTGTTCGCGCTAGAGCCTGCATGTGAAGAAGAGACAGAGGAAGGGGGGGAGAGAGGGGAAGAAGAAGAAGAGGATGAAGACGTGCTTGACGAAAAAGAAAAAGAGGCCATTCCTCGCCTCCTCGATCTTTCACTTTCTGTCAGCGGTGTCAGACAGGCAGCAGCTCCTCCTGATTCCTCTCAGGGGACGAAAGATGAAGGGCAGACGAGTCTGCACAACAGTAAGGGGGTGCATCTCTCAACAGTAGTAAAGAAAGGCCTGAGTCTCTTCATGCCCAACTCGTCCACGAACACCTCAACGCAGGGCTGCTTTCGATTTCGAGGTCAGACAAGGAGAGCGGTCATTAATGATGATGAAGAGGGCAACGGCTTTTGTGTAAAAAAAGTATATCAGTACATGCATGTCGTGTGTGACTCTTCTGCAAATGCAAGCGTCCATTGCCTTTTGGTTTTTGTTGAAGAGCTCAGAATTGCCAAGCAGGAAGGCTCTGCTGCTGGTCGCTTGCAGAGACGGCACTCAATCAAAAAAGCGGACACGGAAAAAGGGTATGCAGTCGTTACTCCTCTTTTCCGTGGAGTGGATGGGAAGTTTTTTCTTGACCACTCGTTGCTCTCTGAATACAAATTGCTGTCTCTTTCTGACTTTGGGTGTTTAGCTGTGATGCGGGGGGGCACGCTCTTGCAGTTTGATACGGGTGTGGGTGGAGGAGCCTTCCGCCCCCCTTCTCTTTAATCCCCTCTTCGTATCGACCTCCTCCAAACATGGAGGAGCAAGTTCTTTGCTTCTCGGAGCGCATGTCAGAGATAAAAAAATTGCCTTGCTCAGAGAAGAAGAGTGCTCACAGAAGCAGGCATAGATGGCTTGACGAGAAAGGAAGCGAAAGAGGAGCTGCGTGCAAGAAGTTTAGGGGTCACTGATGGAGGCTCGCCGTTAGAAGAGGTGAAACGCGCAGTCGTGTTTGACCTTTATGCAGAGAGGAGCACTGAGTGGACCCCTGCGCCAGACGAAGTGCTCCAGACAGAATTTGTGTACGTATCCAGAAAGTCATTCATTCCTCCTTTAGCTTTGCTCCCTGTTAGTAACTCATCCCGCAGTGTCTTGCCTGCCACCCCCTCTTCAGCTGCATGCACGGATGCTCCTGCGGGCAACTGCGTTCCAGAGTCTTCTACTGTCCTTCTCGACATTGCAAAGGAGCATGCAGCAGCTCAAGAACGAGAGAAGCAACGGAAAGAGAGACTGGAACGGTGCGAGGCTCGGGGTCTTCGTGTGGCTGCCCGTAGGGGTGCCCGTCAGGACTATCGAGAGCTTTGTCGTCTCGATAACTTTGCAGATTCCGGCCCTGAAGACTTAGACAGTGAATGATGCGTTGGCTTGAATGTTGCATGTATGAATAAATACTTACAATTCATACATCACTGCTGAAACCAAAGAAAGTGTCGCTAGTTTTTTTTTGTTTTTTTTTTAAGATATAAGCCTTGCATGCGGCGTAGCTTTTCAAGACATAGGCTCTTCTTGCGGCATAGTTTTTCAAGATATACGCTCTGTTTGCGGCGTATAGCTTTTGAAGACATAGGCTCTCCTTGTGGTATAGCTTTTCAAGACATAAGCTCTGCTTGCGGCACAGCTTTTCAAGACATAGGCTGCGCCTGCGGCGCGGCTTTTCAAGATATAGGCCGCGCCTGCGGCGTGGCTTTTCAAGAGTGGATTTTTGAGCGGCACAAAATTTTAAGTAGCCTTGAGTGTCAGGGGGGTATTAAAAAAATTGGTGACGTCCGCTGGTATGTCGTGACTCCAGGAAACAAATGTGGGCTTGTCCAAGTTGTCCATGTAAATTCTAATCCAGATGGGTGCAGATGTCTCTCCGTCTTCCTACTAGACTTCTGACATATTTCTGAGGACAACAAAATTTATTCTCAGATGCTGATATACTTAAAATGGCAGACGCCAGTGAGATTTTTGAACTCCTCCAATCTCATTATCATTCATGTCCTTGCGCCACAAGTGGAAATGCTCCTTCGACAAATAATTCGGTGCTAGATTCGGAAGAACCCTGTCGATCCAAGATGGATGACTGGAACTTCCCACTCCTAGGATCACAATTGATTGACTATGCCACTTATGCACCAACACCTTCCAATACCAAATATACTTCCCCTTCCAATAATCACTGTCCTGCAATCCTGCACTCCCCGCTGCAAACCCCGACAATGGAGGACCAGGCAAAGACCTGGATATACACATACTGCTGCTGCTCGAGCTGCTAAAGCTGCTGCAAGCTTCTGTCTGCGGTGGACTGAAGCACATGCCACTCTCCTCTATCTGACTACCGTTAGAGATAAAGAACCTATCTTCTAAGATAAGCCCTTGACTGAAATCGCCTCTCTCGTATCAGCGACGGAACACGCCGGATTCCAGGTCTTCGAAGTCGCACGCACGACCAAGATCTGTAGGCGTAGCTGCTACCACTCTTTCACAACCTCTTTTCCCATTGCCAGCACAAGAGCTGGACGAACCCTCACAATCTCCTCTCCCATTGCCAGCAGAAGAGCTGGACGAACCTTGTGTATCGCCTCCTTCATCACTTTTAATCTTAATTGGATGACGTGAGTCCCCATCGTCTATATACTGCATCGTTTCGGCAATGCTGGAAGCGATCTGGGTTACGTCTTATTTCTTGACAACGACAGGTGTTGCCGCGTTCTCCTTCTTCACCTTAGGTCCTTTGCGTACTTCCTTTGCTGCTGGCTCTTGGCTCGAGCCCCCGTCATCTGCTTCACGCAGGCAGTAAAAAGAAGAGTCTGAATCAGCCTCTTCATCTCTCGTCTCTGCTGCGTCACGAGCGGCAGTCCCATTCAGTGGAGGTGCTACTACAGCTCCCAGTTTATCGCTTGAATTCCGGTTACGGACACCGTCT
>JAHBMJ010000871.1:27374-29874 GCA_018398765.1 Chromera velia | reverse complement strand
TATTGGTTTCCCTTTCCTTCTGCCTTTCTTGATTCTGTTCGGTTCTCTCGTGCACATATAAATTCAACATGTGTTTGGCTTTCCTCTGCTCCTTGGGGTCTGTCTGTCTACCCATTATGCAGTTTCTCTCTGATTTCTCTCTTTCTTCCCCAAAGGTTTTCTTTCTCTGTGTGCATTCGTCCGTCACTCGTTTGGTTCATGTATGCCTGTCTGTTTGACAGTATATGCTTGACCAACTTTTTCTCTTCTCGATCGGACACTATGATTTCATGTATGCAAAATAGCCCTTCAAAAATTTATCTGCATACTCTTCGCCGCTTGCACATGCAGAATGAGGACGAGGATATTGAGAATGCAGACACGACAGCAGGAACAAAGGAGCCCACCATCTCCTCAAGGACCGCCAAGCGTATCTGGCAGGCTGCAGATCAGATTCCGGTGGGTTTGTCTTGTTGTCTGGCGAATGGCTGTACATAGATCGTCTGTCGCTTTTCCCATTCTGTTCACTGTTGCAACTGCTGTGTATCATGCGTGCGAATTAGATTTTTAGATTGTATGATTGTCCGGCGTTTCCACTCTTTTACTCAGACGGCCCACCCTTTTTGAGCAGCTGAGTAACACAGTAAGTCTAGCGCCGTTGTGTCGTGGGGAGTGCAAAAGACTAGCAAGCCTCATGTGTCGGGTCGCTGTCTGACGGTAACCGTCTCAGGGTGGGCTGAGCGGGGTCTACATATATCAGACAATCTGTAGTCCACCGTGTGTGCACCTCCTTCTGCTGCAAACCGTTTTTGCTTGGCGATGCATGTATAGAGATATGATGTTTGTTTGAGCTGTATCTGCTTTCTGCCTTTGCTGCTGTCTTCTTTTCTTTTCCATTTTGATCATACGCATACAGTTATTTTAGTGGGGCTCTGAATTTGCTTCAGATATACGGATGGCACTTCATGTATCTCTTTTGGTCTGTCTTTTTGTTTTTCGTTCTTAAGGGGGGAGAAGCTGAGAATAAAATGCACATGAGATATGTTAGTTGCAGGCTTAGGTTTGAAGTGTACAACTTCATTATGCATGCGGTTGTTGTGTTGTTTATGGGGGCTGACTTGCTCCGATGTAAGAATTGATTGACTGGTCAGTTTTTCTTTCTGTTGTAGATTCCCTCCCTCCCTCTCTCCCTTCTCCTGCGTATTGTGATGCGATGCGTGCAGGCTTATTCAAACATCGGCCCACACGACGGTGTAGGGACAAAAGGATGAATTGAACGGGACTGGAGATTCTAGGCTTATCGACTGTCGGACTGGGAGGGACAGAGAGGGAGGGACAGGGAGGGAGAGAGACATATGGGGGTGCGGGGAGTGCGGTCCATGTGCGCTATGGATATGTCAAAGAGTAACACAGTTTTGCGGTTATTGGGGCCAACCCTAGGGGCCGACCAGTGGTGTGGGCCCGGCTGGTCCTATGTTCTACGTTTTCAAGGCCGTGTTGTGTGCGGAACGAGTATTCACCGGCAGAATTGTCGCGGGTTGAGTAATTGTATGGGTCAATCCGTATGCATGTGCACGTATTAAGCGATTCATACTTTATGCGATTAAATTTTAGCGATTTCATCTAGGATTTCATATGCCATTGGTTTCAATGGGTGCAAACAACTCACTGGCAGGATGGACATCATACTTCTTCTGATTATTATTTCTATCCATTACACTGATTGAATGCAGGATTCAGCTGGTTAGTTTATATTTTTTCTGGTATTTTTTTAATATTTCAATATATATTTCAATGCAGAGCTATAGTTCTAACAGTGACATAGGCTTCGGTCTAGGATTTAACCCCTTTAATATATCGATTCAATTCATATATAAGTGACAAGTGATTTAGTGTTGCCTTGGAACACTGTCTTTAAGAGGTCGTTCCCGGCCGTACTGGCTCCCACAAACAGTATAGTGAGGTGTATCTTATCGCTGAGACCTATAGGCCGAGGCTCAGACCATATTCTGTGGCCCGGATGGCTAGTTTCCCAGACCGCTAACTGCGGCTAACAAACAACCCAAGAGAAAGAGTCCCAACCGCCGCCCGAAACTTCTCTGCAGACAAGCAAAGAATTCTCAGAAGAGAAAAAAAGAAAGAAGACGCGCCGGTCAAAGAGATATTCCCAGAAGAAGTGGAGAGAAGTGCAGGAGGCACAGACGAAGCGTGACATATCTCATAAAGAGCAGAGTGAAGAATCATGCCGTCTCTAGCAAAAGCACGTAGAAGCTAAGCTTGTATTCCAAGCAGCGTTTTCCGCAGACACACCTGAATGGCGCCCAAGTCAAAGAGGCTTTGGCAACAATAAGAAGATCCCAGATTCAAAGGCCGCGGATAGGGCAAGCACTGCCGCAAGCCCCAACCCCAAAGCTACCCCCACATCTCGGCATCCTTCGTATGGCTGCTTTGCCACCCCCACGGAGAGAGAGTCCCATCAAGTGAAAATTTTTGAAACAGAGAGAAAGTGGGCAGAAGAGAT
>JAHBMJ010000871.1:0-24843 GCA_018398765.1 Chromera velia | reverse complement strand
GGGGGGAGAGAAGGAGTCAGACGGAAAAACGATGCGTAAGTGGGCTGACTGGAAAGCCCAGAGGCAAAGCAGGACACACATGGAGACATTGACTGCAAGGCGGAGCAAGCCAGCTTACTCAACAGAGAGACAGACAGACAGGCACGCAGGCCGGCAGGCAAGAAAGAAGGGATACCGACAGAGGGGTTGAAGGACTCAGACGGAGAGATTGACCAAGTGACAGCAGAGGCCAACGAGGGGGAGAAAGGAGAAGTGAGCGAGCGGTAAGATGAAACGGCCCACCGGCAAGGAGACACAGACACACAGCTATGTACAATCTAAGGGAGCGGCAGCCAAGCAGCTACTGGCACAAAAGCGCAGAGAAAACGACAAGGACAATGAATAAATATGTATTGGGACAGACCGATTGGTTGTTAGAATGACTGGATGCTGGAATGACAGATCGAAGGAAGGATCCTCTCTCCCTTCTCTTACTCATCACTGGCAGGTGCCGGTACAAGGAATTCAAAGCAAACGCACACGCGCGTACACCGAGCGCCTCGCTGAGCACAAAGAAAGAGGCCCAAACGAATCGACGAGATTCCGAAAGTGTTTCAGACAAAAAGGGACAGGAACTCCACCACCCGGAAATCGTTCATAAGGAGAGACGCAATACAAGGTGTCAGTGGAGGGGGAGCGGACAAAACTCTAGGACGGCAGTGGGGGGGTGGGGCAAGAACAGCTCCTTGACAGGTTGAGAGGGGAGAAAGAATCATTGTATT
Organism: Chromera velia; assembly: GCA_018398765.1. Taxonomy (NCBI): domain Eukaryota; family Chromeraceae; genus Chromera; species Chromera velia. The sequence goes on along the minus strand of JAHBMJ010000871.1, from coordinate 24,082 downwards.
GAGGAATGAACCCTTTATGCCAATCGTGCGAGAAAGGACAGGTTGAGGAGAGGGAGAGGGGGAGAAGGGTATGGGTGAACAGGGAAGTCAGTAAGCATGTATAGGTGGCTCTTCAGAAGGCGCTCTAAGTCAACTCTACAAAGACCAGGCGATCATCTTGCTTGCATCTCTTTCACTTTCTCATTCCTCCCTTTTTGACGCACTTCAGAGCACTGTCAACCACTCTATTGGTTGTCCTGTCGACTACATGCAGTCTATCTAGATTCGGCTTGCTTTGAATTTGAGTCTTCTGCTGGGCCCTCGTCTGCCCACGCGATCTGTGGAGGAGGGAGGCTTTTCTTCCTGACGATGACTTCGTTCTTGGCCTTGAGCTCTGAGTAGAGACGCCAGGCCCCGAACGTCAGGATCAACGTGGCAGGAACGTGGTAGTGCATGAACCCCATCCAGGTCCATGTCCTGTGCTGCATAGATCGAGGAAAGGGGGGAATAAGAGGGAGAGGGGGGGGGGAAAGCGTGTGAACAGGAGGAGACGGGAGAGAGCTTCAGGAACCGAAGTGAATTGACACCGCACACCGAGTACTCACCCGTGCCATGGGCGCTTCGCAACGATTCTTTCCCTTTCCTTTCCTTGCCACAAAAGACAAGATGCGGCAGCCGACTGCCTGAATTGAGTCCCTCTTGAGACCGTCTACCCAGTCCTACCGATGGAATGTCAGTCGGATCTCTCACCACAATTTGGTCAGCCTCTTTGCATGTGGATTCGAAACGAAGCCTTTGCAACTCACTGTCTTCTGAAACTCTTCGGGCCTTCAGAGCGCAGCTTTTTTGGGACATGCAATGAAGTGTCGAAGGGATAATAAATCCTTTGGTGAGCTGCTTCGGGTGCATGGGTCAACAGCTCAAGGCAGCTTTCATTCCAATGAAGCAACCTGTCGTTGGAGACGGCTGGGCGGAGACGGCGAAGATCGCGAGGGCGATTTGCGCACCACGGCATACTCATCTTCATCCTGGACTAGCAGTCAGACTGGTACGTCATGCAATGTGGGGGCTGCAGCCCGGTTACTGGACCTCACGATGCCAGATCTCTCACTCGGCCTCGTTTGGCAATTTCGTTGTGTGTAGATGCACGTGCCCAGATAGTGAGAGGATGTTTGAGGACGAAAAATTTCCACCGTCTCATCACTCGCCCGTCTCCTCTTCTTCTTCCTCTTTTCTCGAAGACGGCGGGTGTCTCGACAGTGTACTATCGCGCCTGTCTCTTGAATCTCTGGATGGACTTTCTGGATGGTGCGCCAATGACCTTGGACGGGATGCGGAAGGAGAGGGCCATTCTGAAGAGGGGGTGGGCGGCGGAGGGAAGGAGACGGCAAAATCTTCAGTAGGAAATGTGGGAGACAGACTTGCCTTCTCTGCTACTCTGTGCGCGTATGGTGCCATGAGTCCCCCCCCACAAAAGAATCAGGAGATCTTCCTGGTGAAATACTCACCCATATCAGAAAGGTCTGTGGGTGAGAAGGGCCCGCGTGGCATCTATGTCGAGAGAGGCGACGGAGACGGGAATGTCCTTCCCCTCCTCGCAGTTTGTTCGGAAAATTGGGCAAGGAAAGAGGAAGAGAAGGAAGAATGTGAGGGTGAATTTGAGCGTGGGCGGACTCGAACTACCGGGTGCGCCCCTGCTGGTGTCCTTGCAGATCAAAGTTCTTCTGAAAGGGAGGCGAGGGACTGGAGAGAGATGGAGAGCGCGTCTGAACGTGAGTCTGAAGGCCTGCTGGCTCTTCGTTTCGCAGCAAGGAAGCAAGTACGTCAGAAGGCAGGTGTGTGTAATAAGAAGTCAGTGAGATAGTCCGTGAGTGAGTAAGTGAGGAGAAGTTTTTCTGTATTTATTTCGCTGTGTCTGTTTGTGTACGTACTTTTGTCTGTTCACGCTCTCCATATCTATCTATCTATCTATGTATCTGTCTATCCCCCCCCCCTCTGTGTGTCCTCTGTGTGTGTGTGTATATGTGTGCGATTGTAGGCCGTAGTCTCGAAGTCAAAGACAAAGGCTTTCTTTCTTTCTTTCTTTTCTTGCTTCTTTCTGGTTTGTCCGTCTGTCTGTCTGTCTATCGGCCTCTCTGTCTCTCTCTCTCTTTCTGTCTGTCTGTCTGTCTGTCTGTCTGTCTTAACTCTCACCTTTCGGGCCCCCTGCCCACGCTGTGTGATTGTTGGTGCTGTTCTTTTGTCTTTGTTCTTTCTTTTTGTCTCTTGTGTTCATGAAGGAAGGGAGGGAGAAGAAGAAGAAACATATAGTCTGTCTGTCTGTCTGTCTGACTGTCTGTCTGTCTGTAGTTTGGGAGGGAAAAGACCGAAACTTAAGATTCATGTTTGACTCAATTATTTTTTTGCTTTTTTGTCTCGGGGGCAGTGTGATCAAATATTATTTGTCTTTTCCTTTCTGTCGTTTTCTGTGTTCCTTAGAGTATTGGTGAATCAACCATCGCCTCATATTCATGTCCGGATAGACATGCACATAAACAACCCGGACAAAGGAAGGAACAGTGGGAGGACGAGAGAGGGGAGGAGAAGTCAGGGAGAGACAAATGGAGAGACAGAGAGACAGACAGACATTTTCAAGGAGACGGAAGGCAAATAAATGGCAGTGCGTGAGAGGACAGAGAGACTTCAAGAAATTCGAACGGCACGCTGCTGGCAGAATTTGTCAGAGCGCACCTATCTGGATCGGATGGCCTTCTGCTGTTTCCCCAAAACGGCCTTCCGGAGTATAAGGGATTCTTCATCTTTGATTTGTTGCTTCTCATGTGACGGATCTGCGTGCAGCTGGAAGGAACAGAGAGGGGGAAGACGTAAGCAGCAGAGAGATAAAGAGAGAGCCGCGCCTTCTACTTACTGCCCGGTTGGGACTCTGTGGCTCTTCTTGTTGGAGAAGAAGAAGAATACAGTCGATACCGTTTTGTGTGACACTTCATCTGGACTCAACGGTGCGAATGTCAAGTCTCTTGTTTTCTTTTTCCTTTGCCTTCTTTTTTGCTGTCTCTCTTTCTTCTGTCTCGATCACTTTGGGACTCGGACTTCTGCTGCCTGTGGTCGTCTGGGTCCCTTGGTGCGGGGTCTGGGTCTTGCAGCAGTGTTGCAGTTCGAGCTGTTGTTCGGTGAGAGGAGCAGCTGAGTTCGTTGTCTTCGTTTTGCCCTTTGTGGTACTGCCTGTGGGCCAACTTGTGTTGCCCATGTTTGGAGGTGTGCTCTTAGGTCCTGTTCTGGCTTCTTTTTTCTTCACGGCTTCGGACGGGTGGGTGATGTATTCAAGGGGGGCGAGTGAGCACAGTGTCCTTGTGTTTCTTGTCTGGATCTTCCAGCAGTTAGGCAGAGCCCCAATTTTGCAGCTCTGTGCACTCTTCTTTAAACCCTCATCGCAGACAAGTCAGACTCTTTCTTTGGTCGGTTACTGTGTGTGTCTCGCAAGTGCTGCCATCCCGTTGGCACGCAGTCACTACCTCGGTCTATTCGGGGAGATTTACACGATTCCCATCTTCGGTATCGTGATTTTCTACTGGGTCTATGCCATGCTCTTCGCTTGGAGAGCGTTTCCCCGAACATTCTCAGAGGCTGAGATTGAGTCAGAGAGAACAGAGAGAAACAGACTGCGGGCTCTAGACCCTATGGCGGCCTTCACTTTGGGTAGGGCTGCGCTGTTGGACAGGCCGAGATTCATGGGCTTTCCTTGTGACTTGGGGGGGGGAGGGGCACAAGGAGGGCCAAGGGGGGGTGTCTCTGAACACCTCTGGGGATCGAGTGGGAGGCACTGAGGAGGGTGAGAATGGCACTGGAGAGGATGGGGAGAAAGGGGGGAAGAGGTCTGGGTTTGCGGCTTTGCGAGATCGGGGGCGGTCTGTTCAGAAGTTTGCTGTTGATCGGATGTCCCGTCTTGCAGAGAGTCTCGAGGGCCCAAAACAAGAGAGGAGAAAAGAGAGGGTGATTCTGTTTGTTGGGCTGTCGCTAGTTGCCCTCGATTTGCTTTCTGATGCTGCTGTGGCTGGAATCATGTTAAATATCGGTAGGGCATCTTCCAGATTCCATTGGTATGGCGTGACAGTGGGGGGGCTGACTGTGATGGATTTGGCCAATGTGTGGCTGGTGCGTGAAGATTTGTCCCAACAATTTGGAGGGCTTCCAATAGAGGGTGTGCAAGGCGGAGAGAAGACAGCAAGAGGATGGGGTGTTCGCCTTGCTGCCTTCTGTCTGTCGTTGTCGGAAATTGTGATTTTAATTCTCACTTGTCTGACCCTCGACAGTTACAGAGGGGGGTCGACGTTGGTGATGTCAATCTGCTTCACTCTGCTGGGGGTGCTGTGGAAGTTCGCGTGCTTCCTCTTCAAGGCACCGTGCAGAAGGGAAAAGAAGGTCAGAAAAGACAGGCGCCATTTTCCTGTTTTCGGGAGCCTGTTCAAACTGCATGGGTTGATGTTGTAGAGGAGCCTCTTTCAGCTCGTTTGTTCTTTTTTCTTGTCAACCATCAAAAGTGTCAGCAGGACATGCACTGACTGAACAAAATTGTGAGTGCCGCTCCGACGAACCGGGAACTGCAGTGCCTGCGTGTATTGTCTCGTTCCATCCCCTTGTGCCTTCAGAGATCGATTGCAAATGTTCTTTGAGAGGCTTCTCATGGGGGGGAGGGAGGATATGTTCTGTTTCTTTGATGCACCTCACGTGTGTGTTGGTATGTCTTTCTGTCTGTCTGCCTGGTGTGCTTGACTGGTTTGTGCAGAGAGGAGATACCCCAAAAGTTCCTGACAGGCGGACCCGATCGAGCAGATCGACTACAAAGAGAGAGAGTCTGTCGACCTCTCAAGAGACTGTGGTGGAACAGAGATAGAGAATGGGGTATAGTACGTGACAGTCCCCTCTGTTCTTTGTGGATGATTGGTCCCCTCAGTTTGGTTAGTCAAGCAGACCCGTGTAATGTGTTACTGTTGATGCAGGCATGCAAGTGCATGTACGGCATGGCAGGTATACCCGAAAGAAATTGGCGATGCAGAAGGAGTCAGTGGGTGTGTACGTGACAAAGTGAGGGAATTATTGAGAAGGTCTGCGAGTTGCTGAGGGATGAGGTGTGTCCAAACCGACCATTGTTTAAGTGAGTGCGTCAGCATGTGGAGGAAGGGAGGATTGTGAGCTGCTATGTGTGTCAGGGAGAGTAGGAGTAAGTGTGTGATAGAGTGGATGGTGGGTCACGGAAAAGGGAAGACGTCAGGTTCATCGGCGAGTGCGTCACAGACTGCGTTAAGAGATCCGGAAGGAGGCAAATGAGTGACAAAGTCTTCTCCCATTCACACGGTCTCTAGCACCTTGACTGTACATGACTTTGTTTACCAGATTATATCTGAGCTTGAAGTCTCATGCTCGTTCAATAAAGTGATCATAAAAGGGGGGGGGGGNNNAAAGGGGGGGGGGGGGATTGTATAGATGTCTCTTAGGAGAGATGTAGAGAGATGTCTCAAACTTTTTAATATTTAAATTATATTTTGTTTTAGTCTACCGTTGTGAGTGTATGTGCAGGTGCATGTCTATCTGGATGATGTCTATGTGAGTATGTGCGATGCATAGACTGTGATATACTTTATATTATTTGCGGAAAAAAAAGTAAAATAAAATGAATTTAACTTGATTGAATCAGTTTGATTCAAAACATTTATCATTTAATTTAGAATTTGGTATGTGTGTAAACTCTGTGTGTAAATCGAAAAGTATGTAAATCGAATTTAATCATTATATTCCCTCAAAAAAATATTTAAAAAATTGTTAGAGAAACAATAGAAAAATAATAAAATTTAGAAGTTAGAAAAGTGATAAAGAATTAGACTTTGATTTCTAATATATTAATTAGGACTAGTGTTAGTAATGAAACCTAATTTCTATCAAATGAGTAGTGAAATTGTGGCGCAATCATGTATGCCAATACATGAAGGTGTCAGAACGGTTCATAGAAGTACCGTGCGCACACCGCGCGATGTGTAAAATATTTGCATGCATACATAGCGCGACTAGATTAATTCCTGCCTTGCGTATCTGCTTGTCGATCTGCACTTGTTCCTCCCTCTATATATGTGTGTACATCTGGAACTACAGGCCGAAAAGAACCCAAACATGGCCGTGAAAGAGAGAAATTTGGCGTAACAGCACCTCCAAGACAGAGAGAAAAAACTTAAGGATGCATAAGCTAGAAAAGCGGCAACAGAGAGGCAACTGGAGGAGCTGGCAACACAGGCAAACTCGCTGGCCCTGAGGGCGGTGATTGAAAAGGCGAACAAGGAGGGACTCAAGCAAGTTGGAATGATACATGTCTCCAAACTCCACACGGTCTACCGTTCCATTGTCCTTCCTGCCTTTCTACCCTGACCGTTTGTTTAGAGTCCGGTTTTAGCCGGCTCTAGTCAATATGCACCCTCCCGGATCTCCGGCTCCACCATATAGGCTAAGCTAGTAATCTGAGCAGGCACGAGCCTACCACCCCCCGCAAACACCTGCCGCCGTGTATCGCAGGGATATGTGATCCCAACCAAAGAACGACTAGGTAGCATATTTCCAGGCTGGGATATAGACCGGATACAATCGTTCCTCGGGAGGGTGGGCGGGAGAAAAACGTTCGCTCGCCGATCGGATTACTACGACTTCTCTTTTGACAGAGGAGAGTCTGTGAAAGGAGACCTCTTCTTCGCTTTTTTCATGATTTCTATGCAGTCTCCGCTGATTTCCCTTTTTTTTCTCTTTCCCTGCTGCGTCCGTCCGCGCCTGCGCATGTACATCTATGTTATCCTTCCGGCTTCTGGGTCCCTGAGTCCGGGCCCGGCCGGCCCGCTTCACGCATGCCCGTTCGTTCTGACTGGACCTCAATTCGAGACTCTGCTACGCTCCGCTCGAACTGCCACTGCAGGAAAAAATCAAGACTGTGACCGACAAAAGGTTTCCCTACAGCAAAGCTTAGCCCAATAGCTTTCTGCTGCAGTTTGCTGCCCGTCCGCCCAGCGCTATGAACGATTGAGTAATCGCAAACAAAGTTGTCTCTTTCTTTATCACTTCTATGCCTGCGTATGCGAAAAGGGAGAGCGTCTACACACTAACAGCCAGAATTGCTTTTGTCAGTTGCTGTGCGTGATTGTGAACGGGTGACCGCATGTACTGTCGTCTGCCTCTTCGTCTGCGTTTGTGTGAGCGAAGGGAGAGCGTCTGCATGCTAACAGCCATAATTGCTTTTCTCAGCTACCATACTTGATTGTGAACGGGTGACCGCGTGTACTGTCGTCTGCCTCTTCGTCTGCGTCTATGTGAGCAAAGGGAGAGCATCTGTGTGCTAACAGCCAGAATTGCTTTTCTTAGCTGCTGTGCTTGATTGTGAACGGGTGACCGCATGTACTGTCGTCTGCCTCTTCATCTGCGTTTCTGTGAGCAAAAGGAGAGCGTCTGCGCGGTAATAGCCAGAATTGCTTTTCTTAGCTGCTGTGCTTGATTGTGAACGGGTGACGGTTAGAATGATAGTAAACATTATATGGGCATGATTATATGTTGGCAGCCGCTTGCAGTGCATGTTCCTCCCCCCCCCGCCCCCTTCCCTCCCCCCTGTATGTGCTGTGCATGCAGTTACAGCGTTATGGCGCTGCTTCTATGCATAGATCCGTTTGCTCAGGCGGCTTTTATATCCGGAAACGCACTTGAGACTACAGACTAGGGAAAAATTCAGCTTGAAACGAGAGCCAAAGTACAGAATATAATAGACGAACTATTTGGAAAAGGACCCTGAGGTAGGCTAGGCCTAGGGTAGGAGGTAGGTACAGGGGGGTGAGTATGCAGTGGGGCTGGTCAGATCACAAGCCCTATCAGTGGTACAGATCAGAATGTGCGTGTGCATTGTACAAATACGCAGGTAAAAAAAAATCATGAAGATTATACTTACATGTTCTATATATGCACATCAATGTACACACCGAATCACACCGACAAATATGCGAACATTCTTCCCTCATTTAGTTCTCTCTTTGTCTTTCTTATACAAAAAAATAGTTCATCAGACTCCTATGTAAAGATTTACTTGGTCAAGGAAAGTTGAAGAGAGCCTCTCACTTTGTTTAAAAGTCCACCAAATTTTTAAAAAAGAGAAACGATAAAGGTAAAACAGAAGATTCTGAATTCAAGTTTTTACATATTTTTACTCTTTCTGCATGTCTTTTTCAACTTTACGTGCAGTTGATCCAGTACCTGAGGAAAGCGGCGTCTGTCTGTTTGCCAATGCTATAAAAGAAAAATTAGAAGCCCGGAGCACCGAAGAGAAAGCTATACTACTACACACATGAGCACTCGACAGATGCTGATAAAGTCACCTTTGTGATTAACGGAAGAGGTGTGGCTCAGCGCGCCTTCTCTGTGGCAGTAAAGTATGAGACAAATATCAGAGTGAGCAGAGATTTCTTTTGCTTTCCCCTAATCTTGTTCTGATCCTTTTCAACCGTTATTCCCACCCCAACAGTTTGATTGAGTGAGGGTACTACATCTTAGAATACTTAATCTACTTTGTGCATTACCAACATCGATCATTTGTTGTCTGAATTTCTTTCTGATACGGTTTTTGCATTCACATTTTAGTTTTCACTATAGCTAGCTGTTCTGCAGTGCGTCTGCATGCTTTAAGCTCCCGATTGCTTTTGTTTTCGCTTTCATTTCTCATCTCACGTTGTCTCCTACTTTTGTTTCTCTCTCACTCTCTCTCTTTCTCTCTCTCTCTCTCTCTGTCTCTCTCTCTCTCTCTCTCTCTCTCTCTCTTTCTGTCTCTTTCTCTCTCTCTTTTTTCTCTCTCTCTTCTGTCTCTTCTCTCTCTCTCTCTCTGTGTGTATGTGTGTGTCTATGTGTGTATGTGTATGTGTGTGTGTGTATGTGTATGTGTGTGTGTGTGTGTGTGTGTATGTGTGTGTGTGTGTGTGTGTGTGGGTATGTGTGTGTGTGTGTGTATGTATGTGTATGTTAACATAAGAGTGAGGAAATGAGAGAGTCAGAGAAAGACAAGCTTTTCGAGAAGGGCAAAGAGAAGATAGTTGCATCTGGTCAACACTCTTTGTTGGTTTGCTTATCTGCGTACCTGCGTGTTGTCTTCTTTGCGCCGCTGTCTGTATGAGTCTGGGGTCTGAGGCGGGGGCTGGTTGTTCTCGACTCTGTCTGTTTACGTACCTTTACATATGCTTCTTCACATACCTGTCTGTGCTTATAACGCAGACATGCTGAGAGCCGCGAGATCTACTAGTGATGGGGAAGACGAGGATTTTCAAAAAGCTCAACGTTTTTATTAGTCCCGTGAATGGGGATGAGTGGCTCGGGGAAAGGCCCTCACGCTTAATGCTTTCGAGTTCTTTTGGAACTTAATGACGGTCGTACGTCTTTCGTCTCCTCTCCACCTCCAACACATACACACACACACACACACACACACACACTCACTCACTCACTCACCCACTCACTCACCCACTCACTCAGTCACTCACTCACTCACTCACTCACTCACTCACTCACACAGGATGTATGCAGACATGAGCCGATAGAAGCCTGTTCAAGCATGAGAAGGAACTCCAGAGCAGGAGCCAAGGAAAGAAGAGGAAAAGAAGTAGAGCAACGGAAAAGCAAAAAGGAAGGAATGAAAACAAGCAGAGACAGACCAACAGATTCATCCAGACGTAATTGGGCCTTGCTGCACTTCACATCAGAAGGTTACACCCTATTCTTGACTCTTTCTTATTTTTTACCTTCTTTCTCGCTCCACTTGGGGTGCCATTCGCCCTTTCGCACGAAGGGTCCGGTGATATGAGCTAGTCTCGAGCTGGGATGGAGGCAAGTCGGCGGAAACGGACGGCCGGGAGAGGTTTTCCCTCTCGCCTGGGTCTACCGGGATGGACTTGCCATGAGCTCTCGACGTGACCTGACAGGTGCATGCATACATACACACATACATACACATATACACACACACACACACAGAGAGAGAAAGAGAGAGAGAGAGAGAGAGAAAGGGACAGCTAGTCAGCCTTGCCTAGGGCCTTGCCCAGCCGGTCGGATCGACGCGCTACCAGAGATAAAATGAGCGAAGAGACTAATGGAGAGCGAGAGAGAAGAACGAACATACAAAAGGATAAGGATCTACCACGTTTGTTCGAACGCATCCAGACCCCTTTTCGCCTCTCTGTCTTTCTTGAACCAATCATTCAATCTGCATGGCATTTGGTGCATGAGTGCATAGATGGATGGACTAGTGGATAAATGGATGGATGGATGAAGTGCTAACTAAGAAAGGGCCTGTGTACATGGGGGTGTGCATATTGCCAAGCAGATTCATGTGGAAGAGTTCTCCAAGTCAGGACGGAGCGAAAGGGAGAATAGGGAGGGTGCGAGTGCATGCATACGTGTGTGCAGGGTTGGTGCGAGGTTCAACGTCAACCTTCTGAATCAGACCTTCAGATAGCAGGACCTTGACCCCTTCGCCCGGGCTGACCGGACGGTCAGTCGATCGGAACAAACAAAGTCACGCACCTTCTGGAGGCGGCTTGGACTTTCCTTTAGGTCAGTTCGTAGGCTTGTCGGCATGCGTGGAATGCGAGGTGTCTGTTTTTATTATTGCGCAACGTCAAGCGTCGTGTTAAGTATCAAGTGTGCAGAGAGTCAGTTGGTTTGACTATGAGTCTGCTCGACCTTTCTCAGTAGCGTGCTGTAAGTCTCTTCGGCTCCGGCCGTTTGACTTGTTTACAGAAGGAGAGGGGCGGTAGGTATGGAGAGTATGCGGGGAATGGCTTGAAGTACTTGTGCTGTGCTTCTTGAATGTTATTTTGAGTGTGAGTGTTTGTTATGGGGGTATATTCGGCAGTTTCGATCAACCATTTGCTTTTGCTTGCTTGCTTAATTGCTCGCTGCTTCTTTCTGCTTCCACATCGCTCTGGTTGACTTGAGAGGGATCGGTGCTTTTTAGAATGATGCTCTTCTTCCATCGTCTTTCCGTTCTTGCAGGACAGTACGAGGAGACGCACCCACGTGAACCTCAACTGCTACGACAAGAGATGGCCAGGAAAACAGGAGAAGAGGGGAAGCATGCACGAGGAAAACAAAAGATCGATCGAAGAAGGGGGAGAAAGGAAGCACAGATCGATCGACAGAAGGGGGGCGGAAAGAGGTGAGAGAGAAATGAGGGCGGCAAGCGGAGGTCCAACATCTGATTCCCGCGGCAAGACACTCTTAGCTCACGAGGCATGGCGGCTGTAGTGACGATCATCACTGAGAGCATGCCGGCGAGGGTGTGCGCCACGAAGTGGATAGACTAACGGCAATCGATTGACTGCATATGAGTTAAAAGTTCTGCAGTCAAAGGCGGCACGCTGTGTCTTCATTCCTCTCATGCCTTCGAACCGCAGAAAAATCGTTTGTTGAATTCTGAACTGACAGTCATACATCTTTCGTTTCCTCTCCACCCCCAACACACACAGACACATACACATACACACACACACACATACATACACACACACATACACATATACACATATACATATACACATACACACACACACATATACACACATACACACACACACACACACACACATACACATACACACACTCACTCACCCACTCACTCACTCACTCACTCACTCACTCGCACAGGCTACTGTAACAGTAACATGCAGACATGAGCCGATAGAAACCCGTTTAAGCATGAGAAGGAACTCCAGAGCAGGAACCAAGGAAAGAAGAGGGAAAGAAGAAAAGCAACGGAAAAGCAAAAAGGAAGGAATGAAAACAAGCAGAAACAGACCAACAGATTTATTCAGACATAATTAGGCCTCGCTGCACTTCACATCAGAGGGTCACACCCTATTCTCGACTCTTCCTTATTTTTTTACCTTGTTTCTCACTCTACTTGGGGTTCTTTTCCTCAAGTTCCCTCGTACAGGAGATGGTTGAGACCATGGAGGCTGATCCCCATCGCAGGGTCCCCAAGAAGGACTCCAACTAGAAGCCGACCACCGCCTTGAGACACTTTGAGGAAGAAGCTGAGCCTCTGCATTCCCTCCTAACAAAGCGTGCTCGAGGTGGAGCTCTCTCTAACATTTCTGCTCCGGTGGCTTCGATCAGAATAGGAGCAAGCTGAGAAGGAGAGAGGGGGGGACTCCGTAATCGAGGAACAGAGGGAGAGTGGGATAAAGAAGGGAGCGAAGAAGGAAGAGAAATTAAGAGAGAAAGGGGAGGGGGGAGGGAGAGGGAACGGGAGAGGTAGAAAGATGTGAAGATGAAAAAGAGAGGGTTCCTTTCTCTTTCACGTACCTCATCTATGGTATCATCACTCTTGGCTTCCTACTCTCAGTTAACTTTGTCTCTCTTGCTTCTTCTTTACTTTGCTGGTTGGTTTCTGTCTTTTTCTTGGCTCCTGATCAGCGTGCAAACAACTTTTCTGTATAGACCAAAACTCCACTCCATCTAGCAGCTAATCTTGCAGACCTTTTAGGTGCTCCAAAGTCTCCTTCCCTTCCCGCTCCCCCCTTCCCTATGCTAATCGATCTCACTCTCCAAATGGACTTCCCTTTCAGTCTTCTAGCTCCTCACCCCAACAACGTTCCACTTTAGCACTTAAAACTGTATGTACGCCATCTCCACATCCTGTTACTCCATCTGGGACTCTGCAACAACCATAATCGGCGTGACCACAAACAGTCCGTCTCTCCCATTATTTGCAGACAGGGCTGAGTAAAATCGATGTGCATACCCCCTCCCCAATGCATTCTTTTTTCCCCCAGCCCCGCCTCCCACACCCCTGTTCGCAGCATAAAGGTGCTGAATGAATTTATCGATCACAAACTCCACCCTAGACCCCACCGTACTCCCCAAATAAAATCTATGTATTCATGGAAACCAAACCATTTAAACAATCTTCTTTATTGTAAAGTCTTCCTGATCTCAATGCTGCCTGCACCCCCTTCTAATACCCCTCACACAAAAGTATAAATCCAATAAATCAAGGAAAAAGGTCCGCCGTCATGCAAATTGATGTAATGCAAAAGCAAAAGTCGACGTATGAGTCTCTTTCTCATTCTTCCTTTAAATACTGTGCGCTCCTTTGTTGTTAGGTCTTCTTTCCTAGATGTTGACGGACTAAAAGACGGAAGGGAAACAATGTTGTATGGGAATTCTGTAGATCCGTACTTTACAAGACCAAGTTAAATTCCCCACTAGATTCCCCAGAAATTTAATGGAATTATAATAGTAAAATTTAACCTTAGAATTTTAATAATAAAATTTAAAATATTTTAGTGGGTTTTACTAAAGAATTTATACTTCTCTAGATTCTACGTTACAGACTACGTACTAACTTTATTCTATAAAAATATATATAGACCGTAATTTTAAACTTTTGAAACCTTTTCTTATGATCTGTAGTGCATAAAAAAAGTTTAAAGTTCTTAGAAATTTGAGCAAATATTGATATAAAGACAGAGTTCTTACATTAAACATACTATATGCAATCTTTGCTGCAATCAGTGCAATATGAGTATCGCGGCCCTGCTAGCTCTGGCAACAGATAGACATAGCGAGAAGGCCTTGTGCGGAACCTATCAATCAATCAATTGGGGCAAGAGGCCAATCTTCTAATCATTAATCCTATCCTCCTAGCTATCCTTTAGCCCATCCTATTTAATCCTATGATATGGAATTGTTTTTCCGTAATTCACTATTTTAAAGCTTCAGTTACTAAAAAACCGTAACTTAGCGGCCTGACGGCCGCCTCGTTACTATTCTAGAGCCGTTATTCTTATGCAGACAGTGTAGATGCTACACGCCAGTAATGTTTACTACTGTCTCAATTATTGATTGACTGAAATAAACTCATATTGCAGATAGCTAGTTGCAGACATCGATCCGACTCGATCGTTTTTAGCGTTGTTTGGTTAGCAATGATTGAGATTGCTTGGTAATAATATATTATTTATAATTATTTGTTAATTGTTATTTTAATAATTTTAATTAACCCCATTCTCCTAGCTATTCTCTATTTGTTCACAACTACTAGTATATTATACTATTGATTGTTTGCTAGGATTGATTGCTAATAATATACAGATCAAGATGTCATTTTTAAATATAATTATGCAAAATTACTACTAAAATTATTATTATATGATCTAGAATTAATACGATGGGATATAACATCTAGTATAACATAGGATTAAGGTTTTGGATATTGCCCGGGAATTTGCCCTCATATAATGTACAAAAAGAAGAATACAGATACCAATATTATCTGTGTGTGTGGGATTATTGGTAGTAGGTGTGCAGGTATGGATTAGAAAGGGCCAGGAGGCCGGCATAGATAAGTTGGGTTAGACGGTAAGATTATATGGGTGGTTTGTGGTTATGAATCGAAGTCGTAACCATCTTGGAGGCGATAGAAGCAGGTAGATAGCTGAAGCTTGAAGGAAGGAGAAGGAAAAATTGCTGAGAGAAGAATAGAAAGAGGGTGTGCACAAAGCCAAAGTGTCCTTTCGTCCTGTGTCATTGGATCGATTTTTGGAACAGTCCTTTCTGCTAGCCCTTCTGAGCAGCCCATTGACCACAGCATATAAAGCATAGACAGATTGTTTTTTGTTAGCAGCCTAGGAAACCAGGCGGGCCACGGGGTGTGGTCTGAGCCTCAGTGATGAGGTACACCCCTCTGCTATTTGTGGAGGCGACCTCTACAAGACAAAATGGCGACAGTGCTCAACTTTGAAGGGCACCACTAAATCACTTATCACTTATCACTATATATATGTTATCCCCCCAACACTCCAAGCTGCTCTTGAAAACATTTTTTAAGATTGAATTTTTAAGCGGCACTTAATTTCAACTTAGGATTTTTGAGCGGCGGCACTATTTCGTGCCGCTAAAATTTATCTCACACGCAACACGACGCGCTGCCTTTACGAAGCACCACACAGCCCCAGAAACCGTGGCCCCGGCATGCTTCTGAAGTTTCTGTACGGTGTTTTTCTCGGGGCTTATTCATGGAGCCCTGACAACGACGTGCAGGCTCGGAGGGCAACTGCGCAATATTTCAGAGGGCAGCGCAGTCGCGGCCGCGAGTCATGCAAAGGTGTGTCACGTGTTGTTCAGGTATGTCACGTGTACGAAATTCAGAAAAAAAAAATCTAAACGTACGTTCAAGAATCTGCTACCATACAACAGGGAGAAAAAAAAAACTTGAACGTGCGTTGGTCAGTTTCTCTTGCCAATTCTTTTTTGATCCTCCCATCTTCCTCACAGAATTTGTGTACATATCCAGAAAGTCATTTATTCCTCCTTCGGCTTTCCTCCCTGTTAGCAACTTATCCTCTTGTATCTTACCTGCCGCCTCCTTTTCAGTTGCATGCCCGATATCGTTGTATACCCGGATGCTCCTGCGAGCAACTCCGTCTTGGAGTCTTCTGTTGGAAGTCTTCGCGTGGCTGCCTGTAGGGGCGCCCATCAGGATGACTGAGAGCTTTGTCGTCTCGATAACTTTGCAAATTCCGGCCCTGAAGACTCAGGCAGTGAATGATGTGTTAGGTTGAATGTTGGATGAATGAATGAATAATTCATTCATGTATCACTGATGAAATTAGTAAAAGTATTGCTGATTTTTATAGTTTTTTGTGTGATATATATTTTTTTATCGTATTTTGTACAATTATAGTCAAATTTAATGGTTTTTTGAGATATTTTAAGGCCTAGGCCGTGTATATAACATTTTTTTTCAAGATAATATTATAAGCTTTTCATGCAGTATGGCTTTTCAAGACATAGGCTGTGCTTACGGCACAGCTTTTCAAGACATAGGCCGCGTCTGTGGCACTGCTTTTCAAGATATAGGCCACGCTTGCGGCACCGCTTTTCAAGACATAGGCTGCGCCTGCGGTGCGGCTTTTTAAGACATGGCGTGGCCTTTTAAGAATAAATTTTTGAGCAGCACAAAATTTTAAGTAGCCTTGAGTGTCAGGGGGGTAATGTATGTAAACTAGTAACGTAGTATCAGATGTTTCAATTATTTATGCAATATTATGCAACCTACCATGCATTGTCATGGCCAGTTAGACATGCAAACGTATAGATATAAATCAATCTTATTTAATTGTTTTTGCCTATATAATCCGATTTAGCAAATTATCTATAAAGATCTGAGTATATTGCCTTTCACGACTCTAGTTCCGACTACCAAAAGATTACAACTTTTAGATTTACTGTCATTTACAAGTGATAAGAACATGCAAAAGAGGGGGGTAGCTCACAGCCTCACACTCGCACCTCACACATATTCCTAGGATCCTTGGAGTGCTCTTTACAGTGCCCGTCGAATCAAAGAAAGGATGGAACGCGCGCGCGCGCGCACACACACACACACACACACACACACACTATCACACAGGGAGAGACACACATGTACACACACTTGCGCGTGTGCGCACGCACAAGTGAAAACAAACAAGTACGCAGACTAGGGTGAAAGGAACAGAATGCAGGAAGGAAGGAAGAAAGGAAGGAATACAGATGGGAACTTTGATTTCCTCTCCCCTTCTGAGATTGAATATCCTCATTCGCCTCCCTTCCCGACACCTCGCAGTCCGAATGTTGATACACAGAATCCATCTGCAATACCTCGATCCTCTATCAACCTCACATGATCTCAATTCTCGATGCAACCAGCCAGCCTTGTCGGCGTGTTCTCTCTGTCTGAAGACTTCAGAACACAGGTAGGCATTCACAATCCCACGTCCTGAAATTAATTCGAGCAGTCACCTGATCATGCAATCACGGACTTCGTCGCAACAACCACAGACGATCATCGGGTCAACATGATGCATGTTTGTTTTGTCTTAATTCTCTCTTGTGCCTCCACATCACCACACATGCGGAAGTCTCCTCAATCTTCATTCAATCGATTTTGGAGGCCCCCTTCCCGTCTCTTCCCCTCCCTGTTTGTCGAAGATCCTTACCCCCTCGCCTCGCCCGCCCTCTCTCGATCATGCAGCCCCGCTTTTACCCACACAAACATCTCTGGATCATCTCATATTAGATGGAAGAGGCCACGGTGGAGATAAAACAAGAGACAGCTCAAGGGGGGGGAGAAACACCAGGAGCTGCAGAAGGAGGAGGAGGAAGAGAATCAGCAGCAGCAGCAGCAGATGATGATGTAGAAGGGGAAGAGGAGGAGGAGGAGGATGCAGGAGAGGTTGTCTTCTGCTTCTTGATGCCGATCTTCTTCCCTCTCGAGGGCTTCAGTTGCTGCCTCACGTAGTCGGCTGCGTTGACTCCAGGAGCGCTCCTCCATGTGATGTTCACACGGGCACTTCCCAGAATGGCCTTCAGATGGTCGGGGCAGCTGCCCTTCTTCATACCCGGGATGCAATGGTGGATGTAACGGGAGGGACCCCCCATGACCAGAAGGTCACCTGATTCGAGAGTGATGTCGTGCAATTCTCCATTCTGCACTCTCTCCTTGTACCCCACAAACCTCCAATTCTCCATCATCAAAAAACGACAGCTCTCCCCGAGAGAGAGGGCGAAAATAGGGGCGGTGCCGTGCCCGTCGTTGGCACCGTCGTCCTTGTGCCAGAAGATCCCTGGTGAGACTCGAGCGAAGCCTGGGTTGCCTCGTGAGTAGTGAAGTGTGAGGATGTGGGTGATGACAGGCTCAGGTAGGTCAGTGGGGTACCGTGCTGCAGTCTCTCTTGCAATCTCCTCTCCCACCCTCTGTACCTCAACTGACTGCGCTTCTTTCTCCAGATACTCTCGACCCCTGCCGGCGTTGGGCTCGGCATTCGGTCCAAGCTCTCCTGTCTCCTCGTTCATGACCTGACGGAAACCAAGGGGGGGAGTCTGGCAGCCTCTGTAGAGCGCGTGACGTGCCAAGATGACCTGCTGCTCTTCAGTGATCGCATCCTTCACGTGCACGAGACCAGGGGCGAGCTCAATCCACTGGGCATTGGGAGAAATCACTGGGGGTTGAACAAGACGTCCCAGGTCTTCAGGAGAGACGGGAGGGGCTGAAAAGAGTGGGTCGTAGAGAGAACTCTCAAAGCGACGAGTTGCTTTTGGCACAGGCCGCTTTCTCGCGGCTTTGAGATCAGGCTGCTTTCTTGGTGCCTTTCCTCCTGTGGACTTCTGAGCGGTCTGCTTGGCAGGAGCCATTGGGAGTGCTGTTTGCACTTGACAGGGGGGTCAGAACAGGGGGTCGGGAAATCTTTTTGGAACTTGGGTCTTTTGTCGTCTTTCTTGCCTTCACAAGCTCTTGTTGACATACACGAATATGATGCCTAACTTGAGACACAAAAGCAAGCCTTAGCAAGTTCTGGCAATGCCACGATGTACACTCTTGTGAACCTTCTGCCTCAGCAGAAATGCAATGAAGTGGCAAATTTTTTGAGCGCGGGTCTGATCTTTTGGGTTCCGAGCCAAAATTCGGGCGATGAACCCATGGCCCCGGAAAGAGGGGGCACTTTCACAATCAACGCTTTCTTTTCCTTTGAACTGCATGTGCCTATAGTTCGCTTTCAAGGACCTCTCGCAAAAACTCGGAACTTCTCACCGCGCGTGCGTCAGAAGTTGGTGTGCCGTGGCCCCCGGCCATGGTATCTGTTAAGGCCCTTAGCCGCACCTATGGAAAAAAAAAAGTCGAATTACCAATAAATCGGGTTACATTTGCCTTTCGGGACCCGCGCTTTCCGGCATGCAACTGTACAGCGCGTGCATGGCGAACATGCACCTTTTGTCGAACCTTAATGTATCGGTACACATGCAAAAACACACATGGAGGGGAATTGTACATAGATTCGATCATCTGTGTAGTTTTCAAGGAAGGCAATAAAGCACACCGTCTAAGTGAAGCTGTTCTGAATTGCTCCGTTGTTTGACTATGCCACCAAGCTCAGTGGCAAGTTAAGATATGCCACCTTACAGAGTCAGGAGTAAGCCACACCACGACTAAGTACGCTTGACAAAGAGGAAAAACGGTTAATTTGATCTGCAGGAACCTCTTTTTGCCCATCTTCTTTCTCTCTACTTGGCCCCTCTTGTCATTCTTCAGCACCTGGTTTCTCGACTTCCTTCTACCTCCACGTGAGGATTTGGGATGCAAAATACTATCTATATATAGTATGTGTCACTGTGGATACTATAGTATTCGCTTTAAAATATTGTGGAGAGGCTCACCGCGTATGGGTTCAGCGCTTGGCAAGTTCAAGAGGGAGAGATGTGAACAGAAGCTGTTTGGGCCGGTGGATAAAGCTAGGTAAGTAAGTGTGTGAACAGAAGCCGTTTGGGCGACGTGTGGGTGAATGTTTAGGCGTGCGAGTGCATGGAAAAAGAGGGGCATGGAAAGGAAGTGTGTGCAGTAACAGAATCTGCTTAGGCCTGCAGGTGGATGAATGAAGTGTGACGGTAAACGTTACCTAGAACAGACTAGAACAGTCAGGTAACGAAAATGGGTAACGCTCAAACAGCTAAACGGGAAGTCTGACCTACTGGGTCACAGTCCTCAGTCCAGACAGGAAAATCCATTCAGTAATGACAGAGAAATTTAAGGAGACGGCAATCTAGAATTCACTTAAACGAAGACCGCACATTCGATCTAATGCGCGGGACTTCGACGCTCCAAACCTGACACACAGACTGATCAGACTGCCATCTGAGGATGCTCGCTATCATGAACCGACTGAGCAGACCGAGCCTTCGTACAGTCTTACTGTTCGATCAAAGAGTTAGACGTTAATGCACTCAAACATGCGATCACGCCGCTCGCAATACTTTTCACTCGTGCGGATGGCTGGCGCGCTTACAGAACGCCCGACACCCACCTGACGCACGCTTGGATACATGCGTTTACTCTCACAAATCACCCCCTGTCTGAACTGAACACAAATAGGAAGACAGACTAAAAGAGAGAAACGCTTAACTGCAATGAAGGAACTTAGTCTGTCTGTCTGCACGCATTGACCCAGTTTTGATCTAACGAACCTTTACTCCCAACTCCATCAAATTTTCTAAAACGTACTCCAACTCCCCCTGCATTCTTGGCTCGCTTTTGCACTGTTTGGAACCAATCTGATGCATCAGCGGCTGAGAGTCAGTCACCACCACAACCGGAGGCATCTCACCCCACAACTTTCGAACAAAATGAATGAATGACCAGGACATCTTCACTGCGTCTCTTATTGCAAGAAGCTCTGCAGAAGTCGTAGACCCTAGCTTTCTTCCTATCTTCCTGCTCAGCCAATACACAGTGTTGTACTCACCGATCTCATCAAGATTGGTAAGCTCTCCTTCATCAACCAACTGCATCTCGACACCCAGTCTACCCTCTTTCTTGTGCAATTGATAAGACGCATCCCCCCACACCAACAGAACTGGAAGGGAGGGAGCAGAACGAAGAGACAGAGGATGGGAAGTCTTAAATGCATGCCAGAGAGCCTTCTCACTCACAAGAACGGATCATGAGATGGACGGGAATTGAAGCGGGAAAGGTGTGAAAACAAGAAGGAAAGAGAAGGTTGGGTCTTAACAGCCCACCCCAAACACTCCACATTCTTTTGCTGCTGTTCCTGCAAGGATATATCAGTCTCTGCAGTCTCAGGCAACAGGAGATCTTAAAGTTTCTCTGAGTCAGTCAAGGGCTTCTTTGCCTCTTCACTCACTCCCTTCACCATTCCCTCAATATACGTGGACTGGTCAAGCAACATCTCACCAGGATGCATCCGAATGGACATGCCCACATAAGAATGAAGCTCTCCATTGTCCATTCTCTCTGGCTGGTCTGTGTCAAAAAGCTCCTGGATTTGCTTCACGTCTTTGTCAACGGAAGGAGAAAAAATAAAAAGATCATCAACATGCATAACAAGCAAAGCAACGATCTCACCCTTCTTGTTCTTTCTGACCAAAATCGACTCAGCAATCTCAGTCCACCCCAGGCTGCTAACCTTCTTCTTGAAGTAACTCGTGTACACCTTTGAGGTATCTTTCAGGCCGTAAACAGCCCTCTGAATGCGAACGAAGACGCCAGCACGGAGGCCGGGATAGACCTCTACAGGGAGGTTGGACGGAAGGCGCAGCCACACTGCGTCTTTCATGGGCACCTGCAGGAACGCAGTTGACACGTCCATTTTGGCTGCCTGCAGACCTTTTAAGACGGCCCAGAGGAAGGCAACTCTAGCCAGACTTGTGTCTGCTGTGCCAGAGTAGGTCTCAAGCACCGACCAATCACGAGAGTCTTGGAACCCTCTCGCTACGAGACGAGACTTTGGAACCCTCTTTCCCTCCTTCAACTTCCAGGTCCTCACCCACCGAAGAGTAATCGCCTTGACCCCCTTCTCCATCTGCAGTGTCTGTGTAGAGAGATCAAATACAGAACAGAGACACCAACGAGCGAGTTCCTTTCGATTGGACTCTTTGAAGAGACCCTGTACAATCTCTTCCTCGGTGGCAAGAATGTGCCCCTTCGCATCGTTCTCTCTCGCTAGCAACTTGCGCGCCCTCTCACCTTTCATCACTGCACACGCAATCTCAAAGTGCGTGTCAAGGGCTTTTGCAATCCGTGCTTCCTTTATCTCTCTTCTTCTCCTTCTGCGCTCACGGATCTGATTCTTCCTCTGAGATTTGGACATCTCAGACCACCGAAGGAACTCGGCGGTATTTGCTTCCTTGGCTGCCTGGTCGGCAACGACATCAACGTCTACCGGGACTTCGTCTGAAGGGACAGGGGGAACAGGATCAGGCACAGGAGGTGCCTGCTCAGCAAGTCTGTCAAGCACAGCAGGGGGAAGCTGTCCATCAGCGGGGAGCTCGAACCGCTCCACAATGTCTTTCTGTTTTACTGTCTCCAGCTCGGCAGGAAAGAAACTTCCATCATCCCTCTGTTTCAACCGTGCTGCTATGATGCTCTTCACTTGCTTTTCCCCCTCCCTCACAATCTGCCCTGGGAACAGGGCCTCATCTGACCATCGGGCAAGAACACCCTGCAAACGAGGCACGCGAACGCCTCGGGGAGAACAAGGGAGCTGACGGACCGGATGAGAAACGTCCTCATCAGACGCCTCACCCCCAGTCTCTGCATTGTCTGCATCTGACCGGTTGTTTTCTTCTCCCCAACCAACCCAAACGGATCCTCTCCCCACAATGGAATCTGTCTCCCTCTCTGCAACTACATCGCTTCTGCCATCTTTGTCAAAATCAATACGCTCCACCCCTAACCACGACTCCATCTGAATGTGGCTGGGGTGAACGCGAAGAGGCCTCCACTGTCTCCCTCTCCGAATCAACACAGAGACGGACTGTGGACTGATCACCCCCCCGAAAAGAGCTCTCTCACTCTTTTTGACAGGACTGCCAGCAACGAAACGCTGACGGCGAGAGGGATCAGACAAGCGAACAACATCCCCCGGGGCAACAGGGGGCACCCCCGAACGCACACCAAAAAGAGTACAATTTGGGGAAAGGCCAGTCGAGCCGTGAACAACCTCATTCAGAGAATTGGCAATTCCAGGGATGAAGACAGGCCAGAGATAAAAGGGAAGAGAACGCTGAAAGAGAACTTTATTCAAAAGAGAAAAGAAATCGTCGTTCACTCTCTTAACAAATGCCTGCACTTCGGGAGTGAGAGGAGGACCAAACTGAGTTACAATCCCTCCTCCCTCAACTGACGAACAAAACGAGAGGTAGAGATCAGAAATGAACTCGGCTCCGTTGTCTGAGTGCACAACCTTCGGCTTCCCCTTGCCGGCTTTCTCCCACCGACGAGTCCAGGAGATCAGGTGACGTACTGCGCGATCTTTCGGCCGCAGTGCCTACAACGATTTTCTTTGCGTCTGCAAATCAACAATGATAGACACGTAACGAAACCCCCCGATCCCCTTTTTCTTCATATCCTTCAGGTCGTGGTAGATGTCGGCGTTGAACTGCCCCCCCGGACCCGCAGGCTCTGGCCCCTTTTCCTCATCATCCTCATGAACAGAAGACTCATCCCCCTTGCGAGAACGCTTTCGCGTCCCTGCTGCTACACCTCTTCTCTTCAACTTTCTCCTCCGAAAGGTCACAACACGACATGCCTTACACGTGTTTCTCACCTCTTTACACTCTTTCGCAGAAAATTGCACCCCCACCTCCTTCTCCTTCAATGTGGCCTCCAAACGCTGCCCAGTCGCATGACCGAGACGGGAGTGAAGGACAAACAAAAGGTGCGATCTGTTCTCAGGAGAAATCTCTGCCTGCCCAGAGAGAGCAGACTGTCGGAGGGGACAAGGAGAAACAGAAGCATAAACGTTGGCAGCAACAACTGCTTCCTCAACCTTCGTAAGACGGAGAATTGGAATATTGCCCGTCTGATCAACAGGAGAACGAAACCTCTCCCCATGCACATCCTTCAATCAGACCCACCCAGGTTCAGAGGGACTCTCCTCCCCTGGGAGAGACAACTTTCTTCTTCCACAAGCAAACAACGGACAACCGATTGACTCGTGACTACACCCTTCCTCAGAAACGATGCGCACACCACCCCATTCATCGACAAACGGAAGGTGAAATGTCTTGACCCCTCTTACAGAGAGGGGGGCAGCATCAGAGACGAGACGAAACGAGACAGCCTGGTCAACATACGAAACAATATACCTGTCAAACGAGGGGGGAACGAGACTCTTCGAGGCCCCGGAATCGGCAATCATCTCTCCATCGTCTTCCCCCATCACACCGACAAAGGACTCAATAGACGTGACAACTCTCACTTCATCCGTTTCCCCGCCAAACTCCCACCCCCTCTTCTCGGTATTCCACAAGGTTGCCCTCATGAAACGCCCACTGCCAGCCTTCTCACTGGCCCCTGCCCCCCCCCAGCGGCTGGACTGGAACTGGGGGGGGGCGGCCCAGGGGCCATTTAAAAATCCTGGTCCGTGAAAGTCCCCTGGGGAACCTCACGGAGCTCGAACATAGTCCCTTTCTACACCCTCACCCCTGCAGCTGCTGCTTACTGCTGCTTCTATTTCTTCAGCGGACAGCACTTAGCATAGTGCCC
>JAHBMJ010000870.1:35000-39310 GCA_018398765.1 Chromera velia | reverse complement strand
GGGGGGGGGGAGAGGGAAGGAGGGAGGGAGGGAGGGAGAGATGGAGGGAGGGAGAGAAAGAGAGAGAGAGAGAGAGAGAGAGAGGGAGGGAGAAAGAAAAAGCGAAGAGAGAGACAGAGTGAAGAGAAAGAGAGCGAGAACGAGGGAGAAAGAGAAGGCAACGGGGGAGAGAGAGAAGGGGAACGGGCCCGGGGAGAGAGAGACCCCTTCTCTCTCTCCTCCCGACGCTCCCATCCCACGTCCAATAGATCTTTGTCTACGAAATCAAGAGCAATAAGATGATGGTCGTTGATCTTTAAACGGATAAACTCAACACAGTGAACGTACTTTAAAGATTGAAACATTATAAATGAAACCATAGTAAGCGTTAAAGAGTCATTTCTTGATTGAGTCTTTGCATTGAGGTTTTTTCAATGATAAAAAGTTATAAAATTTGTTTATAGATTTAGTCCTGTAAATTTTAAATCTATTATAAATTTTTCTTCGGTTTTTTATATAAAAAATAAAGGATGGTTCACATAAGAAAATTAACTATCTCACGGATTTAATTTTTTTTAAATTTAGTCTTCATTCTACCGTATTTTTTAGACAACACATTAAATCTTAGATACGTCTGGGTAACGCCCCCCCCCCTGATTACATGTGAGTAAACCTTTCTGCGTGGCTTCAATCAGTTATATTGTTAGCGTGCGTCAACCAGTTGTAATATTTCTTGCTTTCCGGGGCCGTTCGCAAGCTTGCTTGCGTCAGATATTGTATCTGCTCAGGAAGTTACTGCATGCATAGCAGTGGCCCCAGAAAGCGAAGCGGGGGACACTTAGAAAATAGAAATACCTCAGCCCACGCATGCATGTACGCGCAATGTCTTTCACCAAAAACCTGGCCCCGAAAGGCTGAATGTACGCCAAATATGCATGCGTCAGGTGGGCTTCAGACCCGATTACCCGATTTTTCGGCGACCCTTTGATCATGCAATTCAATCATACAAGCAACACAGTCAGTCAAGTGAAAGTTCTTCCTCCTCACTGTTCTTTTTTTACACCAGATCGGGTTGTTGACATATATAAGGGTCACGCACTGTATCTTTGCATCTCGGAACTTCATCGTTTGATCCTGCTCCTGTGTATTTCTAAGTATATTGCGACCATGAAGCGGTTCTGGAAACTTGTTCGTTGTTGCACCTTCGTTTTACTCGTTCTCCATCTCTGTTTCGGAGGAAGAGGCCCAGGAATCGGCCGTAGACGGTCGTATTCGACTTTTGCAACTTTGTGTTCCTTCTTGCCGTCCGGTAAGTCAAGAATGAATTCACTGGAATGCAAGTAGCCGTTGATCCCTAGGTTCATCCACAACCATGTCCCAAAAAACCGTTCAGTTTTCGCCTCATACAGCTGCTTTACGTGACATTGTCTTCTCTGTTCTGTGTTTTTCTAACAAACTGGGCTGGTGGCTTTCTTATGGTTTTTACCCTTTCGTCAGCATGATGTATTCGCAATTCCATGGTTTGCCATGGTCTTACACCTGCCTATACTCAATTCCATTTCATGCCCTGCTCGTCTCCTTTCCTCCAGGACACTGGGCCACATTTTGTCTGACCGTCTCGTTCTTACGCGTGTGCATCTTTCCTTCCAGCATGTCATCCTGCATTGTGTATTTCCATCTCTTTTTGGTCCTATATTTCCAGCGCGCCCAGCTCAATTTTGTCTACAAAGAGAAAGAAATGGAAAGAAAAGAATGACAGAACAGAGAGAGAGAAGAGAAACAGAAAAGAGAGAGAAAGAGAGAGAAAGAGAGAGAGAGAGAGAGAGAGAGAGAGAGAGAAAGAGAGAGAAAGAGAGAGAAAGAGAGAGAAAGAGAGAGAGAGAGACAGACACACACACATACACACACACACACATACACACACACACACACACACACATACAGAGAGAGAGAGAGAGAGAGACAGACAGACAGACAGACAGACACAGACATACATACACACACACACACACACACACAGACACACAGACACACATACATACACACACATACAAAAAGAGTGAGAGAGAGAGAGAGAGAGAGAGAGAGAGAGAGAGAGAGAGAGAGAGAGAGAGAGAGCGAGAGTGAGAGTGAGAGCGAAGAAAGGGCGAGAGCGAAGAGAGGGCGAGACAGAGAGAAAGAGAGAGAGAGCGAAGAGAGAGAGAGAGCGCGCGAAGAAAGAGAGAAAGCGAAGAGAGAGAGAGAGAGAGAGAGCGAGAACGGGGGAGAGAGAGACCCCTTCTCTTTCTCCTTCCATCCTACATCTAATGGATCTTTGTCTGTGAAATCAAGAGCAATCAGATGATGATTGTTGATCTTTAAACAGATGAACTCAACGCAGTGAACGTACTTTAAAGATTGAGACATAATAAATGAAACCATAGTGAGCATTAAGGAGTCATTAGGAGTTATTTCTTGATTAAGTCTTAAAAGTTTGCATTGAGGTTTTTTTAATGATAACAAGGTATAACAGGTTATAAAAATTGTTGATAAATTTGTTTATAGGTTTAGTCCAGGCCGACCTGTAAATTTCAGATTTATTATAAACTTTTTTTCGGCTTTTCATACAAAACATATAAAGGATGGTTAAGAACATGTAAGAAAATTAATTATGTTATGGATTTAAATTTTCTTAAACTTAGTTTTCATTCTACAGTATTTTTTAGAAAACAAATGAAGTCTTACATACATCCGGGTTATCCTCCTCCTGACTGCATGTGAGTGCACTTTTCTGCGTGGCTTTAATCCACTTCAAGCAGCTATATATATAGCATGCAACTATGCAGTTGCAATTTTTTCTTGCTTTCCGGGGCCGTTCGCAAGCTTGCTTGCGTCAGATGTACTATAGTGTATACTGACTGTACCATGACGTCCTGTGCCAACACTTTATATTCATATATTAATACCTTGTGAAATCTCCCCAGCAATCCCCAGCTAGCGTTTCCCAGTCGATTTGTGAGATCCGACGACATTTAATTTAATGTGATGCACGGCATGAGGGACTCGTGTGGATTCGTGCACTCTTTGGTTCGGGTGATCATCTTTCTTCAGGATAGACGACCCTGCAAGAGATCTTCAGACACGCTTCTTGACGGACAAACTTCAGTTCGTTTGGTTGTTTCTGTTGTTGTGTCGAAAGTTTCAGCGGAGGGTTGACTGCCACATGACGTCGCTGCAGAGACCTCAGCTACGTGTTTGAGGATCGGCTCGTTGTCTTGGCCTGTCTTTTGTTTTTCTCTCGGCAACACTTGTCTGATTCTCTTTTCAATCACGCTGCGTGGGCACGTGATCGTTTTGTGGCTCGCACTTTGTGTTCCATTCACTCTTAACTTAGAGATTTTGTGCAAAGGGGCGGGACAACTTGAATTTCTTGGGTCATGCGAAAAGAATCAGAGAAGAACAGTGAAGGTGCAAGATCAAAGGAGATCTCTGAAGAGTCGGAAGTCAGTGTTGTGCAGCGCCCTTTTCAACAAGGCACTCAGGATGACAGACGTACACCGCGCAGAGAATCTCGTGTGGAAGCAGGGGGTGCAGAAGCCCTTGCCGGGCCTCTTTTTAACCATCCGCAAACGCAGGTGGCGTTAGATGATGTAAATGGGGGCCGGGACGATGCAGAATCTGCTGCATCTGTGGATACGAAGAAGGGGGAGGCGGGAGGAGACGGCGAGGGGGAAGAGGATGGGGATGCGAACTGGATGGGCCGAATCTCATCCGGTCTTTTCGGAGCGGTTCAGAATATGTGGAAGAGTGAGGCACCGAAGGTGACTGCGGCAGCAGGGAAGGCAGCAGGCAACGTGACGGGGGAAGTCGGGAAGTTTTTGTCTGCCCTGGGTGCCACCGTCTCGTCATCTGTTGAGGCTGTCACAGATTTTCTTGCAGGGGGTGAGGCTGCAGATGAAGTGGCGCTGATGAGAGACGGAAGAGTCGTTTTGAATGTTGTCAGGGCAAAGGGAGAGGTTAGTCGATCGGTCGATAGAGCACCGCTTCCATTGATTGCCTTTGAAAACACGAAAAGCAGAAATCTTCCAGTTTTCGTTCTTCAGATCCTTCTCTCCCGTGTCCGCGTGCTTCTTCCCACCTCTGCCTGTCTACCTGTCGGTCTGCCGGCTCTTCGTCTGTCTTTGTGTCCGTCCTTTTGTCTGCCAGTGCATGAGTTTTTTGGTCGATCGATGAAGGTCCCCGTTTGTTCCAATGTCCATCTGCGCTTGCATCCTAGTGTGTTCCCTCTTCATGTCTGTGAGTGAATTTGCACACCTTTCTTCTCCCCTTTCGACCCGCTCCTGCTTTTGCTT
>JAHBMJ010000870.1:0-30000 GCA_018398765.1 Chromera velia | reverse complement strand
GGGCTGAGGGAGTGACTGCCGCACAGCAGCAGTTCAGAGAGAGAGGGAATGGAAGCGACGGTTCTCCCGATGGTTTGCCGGGGCCCCTCGGTGAAATCAATCGAGGGCCCCGGAAACTGCGTCTCGCCCTCCAATGCCCCCTTCCGGATCCCTCTGCCGTTCCACCAGGGGATCCAAAAAAGGGTATCAAGGGGGACGGCGGTGTAGATTTGCCCGCGCCCTGCAACTCCCAAAGAGGCACAGGGACAGGTAGGGAGGCATTAGTGGACGGCGAATTCAGTGAAGGCCAGAAGAAAGCACCAACGCCGAAGCAAGCAGACCCCGCCTCCATTTGGAATTTTTTCAGTACCAGCGGCACGACACGCACCCCTCCGAATGGTTCGAAAATAGACGAAGAAGAAGACCCGGGGGGGGAAGGGAAAATGGAAGGGCGGAGATATTCGGGGGGGAGGATAGGAGGGGCGCGAAGAAGGAAGAGAGAAATGAGGAGACGGCGACATTTGGAGGCATTGAGGTTGGGCAGTGAGGCTGCCTGCCTCCCTTTCCCGATTCGTTGGGGTTGCTGGGTGAGTGTGTTACCCGAGAGTGCTGCAGCCCAACAGCAGGCCGAGCTACACAGACAGTCGCAGGCCGTTTCATGTAACGCTGAGGGGGGGGCAGAAAAACAAAACAGAGGAGAGGACTGTGGAAGTTGGGAGAGATCGCCTGTGGGGTCCCCCTCTTCAAACTCCGTTGCTCTTGCCTGTGTGTCTCAAACCGACTGTCCGTCATTCAGACCTCATCCGCCAACAGTAGAGAATGAGAAGAGCAAAGAGGGGCTTTTGTCCCTTTCTCGGGCGTTCGCGTCCAGCTGGAAAGACCCGCCAGCAGCGTTTGCCGATCATACCGCCATTTCCCCTGGTAGTCTAGGTACAGAATCGACCTGCGCTTCCTCCTTCTCCTCCAACACCCCCTTTGCCTTGATGAACCCGAAAGACTCCCTCAGAGGGGGAGAAACCCGCGTGAACGTGTCGCTGTCAGGAGGAAGTCTGAGAGGGGTGAACTGCCATCCGAGACGAGGGTTGAACACTCTAGAGCAGCGTCTTGCCCTGTTCGGGGCCAGTCGTGTGATCTTTGAGAGTCTGGTGAAGCCCCCCAACCGTCTGATGTTGAAGGCAGACTTCCTCTTTCTCCTTCGAAAGAGCCGTCTCGTCTCAAGCAGAAGGGCGGCCGGGGACGTCAGCATGCTGAGGGAGAACGTAGCTCCACCAACTGCATCTGCAGTGTCATGTGTTGATTCCCCTCGGAAAGAAGGGGCCGTGTGGGACTCTCAACAGCAGCATACTGACGCACTTCTGCCATCACCTGCCTCTCCTGTGAAGGCGCTTGGAGAGGCAGAAATTTGTCCCGTCACCGCAGCCTCCACAGCAAAGCCGCCCCCTCTAACAGAGACGGACCGCCTTCCCAGTTCCGCCACTGCCACAACAACCGCAGCCCCAATGGAAGCATCGCCCCTCCATGGGGGGTCCGGGTCCCCCTCGTCTGCCGTGTCTGCCTTCGTGTCGCAGTCTCTTTCGTCCTCAGCACTTCTGTCGACAGCCCGGCATGGCTCTCTTTCTTCCTCTGTCCGGCCGATAAATGTCAAACCCCCAGTGGCACCCTCGCTGTCTCTAGAGACTGCAGAGAGGATGTGGGAAGAGACCGTCACAAGTCTCCAGGCAGCAGGCAGAAGGGTGCCCAGAAGAAAGCAGCACGAGAGGGAGAGGGAGCGGGATAGGAGACTAGGCCTCCTTGATCGCACAGCCACCGAACCTGGTCAGGAAAGTTTTGGACATGAAGACCCCCCCTGGTGGTGGGCAGATCTGGTGGGGGGCGGGGAGGGATCAGGAGGGGAGCCTGGTCTGACTCTGTGGGGATTTTGGGATCTTTTGGTGAGTCCCTCCCTCCTTCCCTCTTTTTCTTCCTTCTTTCCTTCCCTTTCTGTGTGTGTGCTCCATTTTTTTGCTGCATGCCCTCTTTGTCCATCCAGCCTTGGTTGAGTTTGGGCTTGGTGTCGTACAGTTTGGTCATGAGTTTCCTTGGCTCAGCAGTCTCTCCGTTCCCTTCATTGTGTTGCATGCACAGTTTCGGTGTGTGTTTAGTTCACTCACTCTGCGGTGGGTTGAGTGGTCCTCTCATGATGCTTTCGTCACTCTGGACTTATTTGTACTGCGTTTCTCTCCCCTTTTTAAGTATGCATGTGTGTATGTATGTATGTATATGTGTGTGTGTGTGTGTGTGTGTGTGTGTTTGTTTGTTTGTTTTTGCGCGCTCTGCATCCGCAGGAGCGTCTGTGTGACGTTCTCTATCCCGTTGCCGGAAAGCCCGGCTGGAGATCCTCTCAGGCGCTCTTCCACCCCCACACCCCTCCTGCAAGCCACGGGGGGATGTTGAGAGGGGCGCCCTTTGGCTCCTCGTCTGCCGCATCCTCCTGTACCTATTCGTCCCTCCTTCCCCCCGCACAGAATGGAAGCAGACTCAGAGATCTACTGGCAACGGAAGCCTCGGCATCTGTAGCGGGGGGGGGTTGTCCGTCATCAATCGTCTCCATGCCTGTCTTCTCAAGTGTCGCAGGAGGGGCGCGAGCGCGTCTAGCTCAAGGTGTCAGGTCGGGGAAGGGAGGTGGTGCCCTTCTGCGGTCTGGCAACGAAGGAGACACTTCTCCTTCTCGTGGAGCCTCTCCTCCGGGAGTTGACGGCTCGACTTCCTCAGACACCCTTCCAAAGTGCTTAGAAAGACGGCGTCGGCAGCTGTCTAGGTTTCTCGAACCACTGAGTGAAGAGGAGAGTGTAGAGACGCCCCCTCAAGAAAGAACGGAAAAGGAGGAGGAAAAAGAGGAGGGTGAAGCTGCAGCAGTGCCGAGCACCGCTGATGGCAGCCCGCAGGGGGTGAGGGGGGAAGTTTGTACGGAGGAGGAGGGTTCGAAAGAGGCTCTGAAAGAGAAGGCAGTGAGCCGGACCAGTAGCAGTAGCAGCAGCAGTTGTGGGAGGGGGGAGGTGCACGGAAAGTCCCGGATCGGTGATGGGGGGCCCGGGGGGGATTCAAGTTTCAAGTCCCTGTCGAGACGATCCTCCTCAACCCGACTCCGCCCTCTAGCCCCCTCCCCCCTCTGCCCCCCGGGGGCTCTCGACCTCTCTGCCCTCAGCGAAGCGTTCGAAAATGCGGTCAGTTCGGAGACTGCAGCAGGACAGAGAGAGAACGATGTAGACCTGTGTCTGACTTCTGGCAACTGGCCGACTGAAAGTGCCGTCCCAGTTGATGCAGACGAGAGCCGAAATTTCTTCCGGCTCAGCCGGGGTGGGCGCAGATCTGCAGACAGTAGCGCTAGTGCCAGCGTGATCTCTGCAGCTTCTAGCACGGTCTCTCACCGATCTGTGAGGCTGTATTCAGGGTCGAGAAAGAATGAGGAGAGCTTTGTGAAAGGAAGAGGGGCGAGCGAAGAAGGGGGGCAAAGGTCGTGGCACAGTTTGAGTGGGGGGACTCCTGATGGTGTGTCCGTCTCCTTGGAGGGTCCCGCACGTCGGTCGTCTTTGCGGGAGGACGGCAGGGGTACTGCCGAGTCTCTGTCGTCAGTCAGACGCAGAAGCGACTCTTCGTCCATATTAGTCCCATTTCAGCCTGGATGGGCAGACGGTGAGGGTAGACAGGAGACGACCCGTCTGAGTGAATACGGATACGCAGTGGGAGGTCCTGGACACGGACCTCCTCAGGGGGGGGTCGAGAACGAAGAGCGACTGCTCTCACTCGCCCTCTGCGAAGAAGCGAGAGTACGCAGAAGGAAACTGCGTCAACTGTTACTCAAACTCGGGAAGAGGCTTGGGGAGTCGGATGGGAAGGCAGTGAGGGCACTGCTTGTTGTAGGAGAGCAGGATTGATCGTCAACTTTCCCTTTCGACAAACTTAGCCTATTTAGCCTTCTGTGCAAAAATTGTCGCTTTTTTCTTCCTATAAACCCTTTTATGTTTGCTTGGTGTACAATTACATGATTCGATTTTTGTTTGAGACAAGAAACGTGAGCGGATGAGCTATAATGAGTTGCATTAAGCTGCACTGTACCGTAAGACCCTGTTTTTTATATACTTGTATTATATATTGATTGATTGATTGATTGATTGATTGATTGATATGTTCCGCCCATATACATTAATAAACATTAAACAAAACATTTTCTAGAAAATCTGATGCTAGATTTCACACTGTTTGAAGTCTGTTTCACACTACCTTACAATTTTTAATCTATATCAGAAACTGTCAGCTTTCAAGCTGGTACAAGCTGGTTTAAGATGCCAGACGTGGTTTTCCTTTAATTTACTTTAGGTAGAAAAAGACCTTCTGGAAGGTGAACCAGATGAGGTTGATTTCAGAACATCAGATAGCAAGCTGAGATAAGCTGAGAAGGGGAGCGAGAAACAGAGAAGTGAACGAATGGATGGGGGACTGGGTAAACCCGGTCTCCATCACAGAAAGGAAAGGGAGGAGGCAGGGGAGATAAGGATAGATAAGGAATGTATGGGAGCGTGTGTTTTCCTCCGTCTGCTTGCCTGACCGAATATCAGAAGGAGAATAGTAGCAGCCAACGTTTTACAAAATTGGTTCTTGGAAGCTTGGTGGAGGGGAAGGGGGGCTTATGGTCTACCTCGGCGGAACCTCTCCCCAAGCAGTTATTATCTTCCCCTGGAGCAGTTTTCTGCCTTTTGTTGTGCAGCATTGTTGGAGGGGGGGCAAACCATGGGGGGAGGGTTGAATCAATTTGCAAAGCTTGTAAAGAGAAAAGTTGGGAGAAATTAATTAACGATCTGATTCACCATCTGATAACTTGTGTCCGAACGGAGGTACCGCGGGGGAGACTGAGTGATCTCTGGTATAGGCGAATGGAGCGTATGTCGATAAAAGAAGTGTGTGAGCACGGAGAGAGACGTACAGGAAGCCCGAGGGGGTAGGGGGGTGGGGCAGGCCGAGGAGCGGGTAAGGCGGTACTTCTTGCTTCTTCTTCAGAGGGACACCCGAAAGGCCAGTGCCTTCATTGCTGCATGCCTACGACCGGACTGATTGATCTTGGGGAGCAGTGTTTTGCTAGCTAGTAGTCCTAAAGTTCAGCCGCTTTAGGTGAGCATTCGCTAGCATGCTCCTAGCTTGCAATATGACATGAATGCTCACAGACTGCCCTTTACCATTGGGACACGATGGCTGGCGGGTTAAGTCACCTCATCATCATCAGCAGTCTATGTCTAGGTCTATGCTGGTCTATGCTAGGGTTGGTAAATGCCGTGGGTGATAAATACCATTATCGATACTAAATGTATAAACGGCACTGATCGACAACGATATTTATATTTCAATACAGTGCCGACATTTCATAGTTTGTCTAGACCAACAGTGTCAATCTTTGATAAAAGTATACCAAAGTTGCCAAACTAGATGAACTGACCATCAAAAAGCCGCGAGAATACCTGTTTGATTTCTTTAACGACTTTAGGGAGGCAATCGTTAGAGAGGCGACACCTGTTCAGAACCACTCGTTCTCTATGCTGTTGAAGGACCAAGCATTCCCCGACCATGCCAGGGTAAACAGTCTATCAAGCTGCTCTGTTAAGATTTTTATTGACACTTTCTGGTCAATTTCTGTCTAGTTTTCTGTGTCACTGAAAAAAGGAGAGATGAATAAATTAAGTATACGATGGACGGATTGTATGATAAAAGATGAAAATGGATTAATTAAAAGCTTATAATGAACTCTTCGATCAATCATTGTATATTGATACACACATACAGTATGAGAGAGACACTAGGAGAGACATCTCAATCCTAGTCTCAATCGATCGAGCCGCATTGAAAAATTAATTCATGCACATGCATGTATACAAATTTAATACCAATTAACTGCATGCATGCAAAAAACGCACACGTATACGAAAATAAACGCTTTTTGTGCATGCGTTGTGCGCGTCTAATCCATTGATATTACTAGGTTTAGCAGTGCATAGTATATGCATGATACATGGTTCGTTTAGTAATCTAGGACTAGAACAGCGTTAAAAATTAGGATTAGGATTTATGTTCCGGGTTTGTCCCAAGATCCACTGCTGGTAACTACCGGGGGATGGCTTGTACTATGCTTTGTCTAGTATACGTACCTAAACAAAACATAAGTAAGTGATAAATAATAAGTGACTGATTGGTGTGTCAACCTACCTTGTCTTACATAAATTATGTATGCCTTAGAAAGCTTGTTCTTTATTGTTCTTTCTACAGCTAGACATCGAAAAACACAGACTTATCTTTGGATCTGGATGATGATCCCAGAATGAACCAGCTAGAATTCACTTTTCAGGGCCATTTCCAATTCTATTTCCTAGCTCACAGCCGAGCTAATGCAAACTTTACAAGAGCGGGCGCGCATGCAATGATATGATGATTGAGGGTTTTTTCATGTATGCCGCGTCCTCATATATGAGAGGCGGATCTAACCTAGTTTGTCGATTTGTTCTGTCCTAAAACTGCAATGATGTTGCATGCATGAGCCCGCGTGGCGCCGCCATGGCGCCGCCAAAAATTCCCGCCGTCTATGCCGTCTCGCGGAACATGCATGCGTGTCTGGGAAGCATCGCCGTCTCCAATATCTGCATTGACACCCTGCCAGTATCTCCCAGCGTCCCCCAGCCTCGATCCATTGACCTGCGGACAGCTAGTGACAGACAGATAGGGGCCAGTACGTCAGCTGTCCAGTTTCGAGCCACTCATCCAGGAACAGGAGATTGGGGCAAGCCTATATTGGTTGGCAGGCATGAAAATCTCCTGATTGCATCTATCCATGTCTTACGGCTGCTCGTGTTCGACCTTGCATGGGGGGCACAGCTCGCAAGAAAGCCTGAGTGAAAAGGACGCCGCGCTTGCCCATCTGTGATGACGGAGCCTTTGTACAAGTCTGTGAACTTCTTCTACACATGCGACCTCAACGTCCCTCTCCGTATCCACATTGACACCTTCTTCTACCAACACCTCCTCTGCCCCGCTGCCGATGAGGCGGTAGGCGCAGAGCGGCGAAGCGATGCTGCGTCCTCCTCCCCCTCTTCACGGGGCGCATCCCAGGGACCAAGATGTGCGGCGTTGCGCTTCGATGCCACACTATACTTAGACGGTCAGGTGTTCTCCTCCGTCTCCACTTCCACTGTGACAGTGAAGGGCCTGGAGCCAGTGGATGAGAAGATCTGCTTCCCTGTGAAACTGCGGGACCTCCCTCTGAATTCCATCCTGGTCCTGCACATACAAAACGTGGATGTGGGGGCGACAATTGGCAGGGTGGTGTTGCCCCTCTTCACACAAGATGCGCTGATGAGACAGGTAGGCCTGCCTCGTGTGTGTTGCCTCCTTCGTATTCGCCACCCCTGTTCCCCCGTCCTGCCAGAGAAACACATCTGAAAAGTCCCGCTCTGTCCTTGCGGCTAAGGGAGGCACTTCCTTCCTTCGATCCCTTCGGCCTGCAGTCTGATGAAGAGCGCGTTGAATCTGGCTGCGTGTGAGGTACATGCATGGCAAGCAGCCTCTGGAGTGAAATCGAGTCTCTGTAAACCGAATCGGATTCACGCCCCTTCATCCAACCGTCCACTTACGGTACCGGATACAGACAGAGTGTGGCATTCTTTCCCTGATTTTGCCGGTCTCTCTTTTCACCCCCGCATCGATTCATCCGAAGTGTGTGCGATACTCCAGTCTGCCGGTCTCCCTCCCTCCCTGTTTTTCTATTTGCAGGGAAGGCAACTTTTGTGGGTGGAAGATGCAGAATTCCTCCTCGAGCTGTTGGAGAGGGAAGCGACGCGGGGGGCTCTGGGGGGGAACTTAGGAGGAGGAGGGGGAGGAGGAGCGAGTTTCTCTGAACTGGTCCATTCGAATGAGAGAACCTCAGAGATTCCCGGGTTCGTTTGTGGTAGGGAAGACCGGAAATGATACCAACCCTCTCTTGGGCTTTCCCCCCCTTTCACTATCCTCTTTCCCGGATGCATTCACACTTTGCTTTCTTCCTTTCTCCAACCACTTGTGTGAGGGACTCATGTTGACGATGTTCACGCCGAGAGACTCACTCGCACAGTGTGGCTTTTCGGGGACCTCAGAATATTCTCAGACAACCTCCCTCCCTGTTTTCTTTCCCATTTCTCTCCGCTGTTCCCAACCAGAAAAGGTGACCATATGTTTTCTTATTTTCTCTCTTTCCCTTTCTCTTCTCTTCTCTTCTCATTTCCGGCAGCTTCGCAGACGAGTTTGTGGATGTTCTGCGCCTCGACAAACTTGTGGATCTGACGTACCGTGGTTTCATCCCCTCAGGTCCGTTCAGATCAGTTCGGGTGGATGCATGATGAGATCAAAAATGGAAAAGAAATGCAAAAAAGAAAAGAAAAGAAGAAGTCAGAGACATAGGGGTACTACAAGAAAACTGGGCTCCACACTTTTCTCCTCTGCTTTCTTTACTCGGCCACACAATTTCCTGTTGGGCCACTCTTCCAATCAATCCTCCTTTTCTCTGTTCCTTTCTTCTGGTCCCTTCTGCCATTTTTCTGTTCACTCTTCTCTTCTCTTCTCTTCTCTTCTTCTCTGCAGTTCCCTGGCTGGACGTCCACTCAGTGCCCTCTCTGGAAAAAAATGTCCTCGAATTCCTCACAGCACCTCACGGGTTCCACTTCCTCTACCTCTACATGCCTGCATTCCCTAGCCCTGTTCTCTGGTCAGGCAGAAAAAAAAAGAGAGAAAGAGAGAGAGAGCTGTGTCTCAGCGTGGTGACGTTTCTGTGTGTGTTTGTCCATGTGCTTGTGTGTGTTTGTGATTGTAGGCCTTCCTTCTCTTTTTCTTGGACCATCTCTTTGTCTCTCTTCTTGCCAACGCTTCTTTCTCCCAGCCTCCCGTCTCCCCCCCTCCTCCTGCCTGCAGGTCTGAGTCCAGAGTTCTCCACCCAGACCTAGGAGTTCTCGCGGCGCGGCAGTCCAAACACGGTGTGCACAGGGGGGGGGCAAGGCGGCAGAGGAGAATCGATATGACAATTTGAGACCTCCACACATTTCAGGGAGGGATTGCCGGACTTTGTGATCTCCATGCAGATCTGGTCACTTGTGTAAGGGCAGTATATCTGCCATCTTTTCTGCGTTTGTCTTCCTTCCACTCCGATTGTCTCTGTGTCACCCATCTCTTTCTATCCAAATAGGGGTTTGGATCTTCTGTCTCGCTTCCTTCTTCGCCCGCTTGCTTGTTTGCGTTTCTGTTTGCAGGCCAGATGGTTCAGAACACAGCGCGCAACTCCGACAGCGCTCTCCCAACGGCCCTCCAGCTTCCTCGCACAAAATTGGGGCCTCCCCTGTTTGCGTTTTTTGTGCCTTCTGGGGCGTCGGGTTCTGCAGACGCTCAGGGGGGTAGGGGGGGGACGAAGGGGGCGGAAGAGAGGGAAGAGAGAGATGGAGAAGACAAGAAAGGTCTGTTGGAGGAGAATTCATAGTGACTCTCTCTCTCTTTGTTTTTGTAAGCATGAAGATGAGAGGAGGAGATGAGAGAGAAAAAGACTTTTTCTTTCTCCCTGTAGACCTCGGAAGGAATCGACATCTCTCTTTCCGTTTCGGGCGCCATACATATGGGAGAAATATTTCGACTTTCCTGACGGTATTCTCTCGTGTCCTGAGGGTTCTAATCGGTACGTGAGCGTGGAACAAGCTACAGATAACCTTCTTTTGCTCCCTTTTTCGCGTTTGCAACCCCTTTAATGCGGAGCTCCTTTTCTGGCATCCTCGCTCTCACAACTCTTTCTCTGCATCCGGCTGTACATCAGCGAATCCCTCTGCGTCTTCCTCCCTCCCCGTTTTCTCTTCTTCTCTCCCTCTGTTCCTTGAATCCCTCCAGGGTCAGGAAAGAGAAGCGCGAAGACTTCCCAGGGGTCCACTGCGACGTTCATCCAACACGCCCTTACCGGAGGGAAACCGCCCCCCACTCCCGCGACCGCAGCACCACTCTCCCTGACGCCTGCTGGTCTGTCGATCGGTTGCTCGAGCACAGCTTTCTTCGTTTGTCTCTGGGTATACATTCACTTTGGTTCAGGCTTTCACAGGAAAGAATTCATTTCTGCAAGCGTGAGGTTTGGAAATGCTTACCGCTGTGATTCGTTGTTTCTTGCTAGCTCCTGTGGATGGAATTGTACCTGTGTGAGTGTTCCGTGGTCTCTTTGTGTAAAGACGCCGTGTCGTGCAGGCGTAAATGTTGAGATGGTTTCGCGTTGCAGCTCAGCAGGACGAGTGTGGCTGACAAAATCGAGGTATCGGCAATTATCAACCAATTCCCTGCTTGCTTTCACTCTTCCTGCCTGCATTCAGGCGGTCCGTCAGCAGAGGTGCTTGAAGGCGGGGACGCGGAGGGCCTCGAGAGGATGCCCCCCCTCCCTCCTGCAACACAAGCGGTGAGTCTGTGGGTCAGTCAGTGATCGATCTGGTTCACTCTTCTGTCTGTCGGTCCGTCATACGGACACTGGGACGATGGATCTGCCCAAAATCTAAATCCACACGAAAAGAAGAGAAGCGATTATTGTTTCTATTTTACCTGTACCGATGCATCAGGCTCGTTGCGACTGTGACGTGTGTCAGCGTGTCTTTTCGTTCTTCTCTGCATATATTATATGCGTGTTTGTGTCTGGTTTGTGTGTGAGTGAGAGAGAAGGGCGGGGGGGGAGGAGGAGCCGGGAGCGTCGGTACTAAAATAATAAAAATCACCGACAACAATAAAAGAGAAGCACTCTTTCAGGAAACCCCGTTTTCCTTTTTTCCTTCAAAAAGCTTTTGCGCAAGGCAGGAAGGCAGGTAAACAAGCAACCTGTTTGTCCGTTGCTGCGTCCCCGTCTCACCCCCCCCTCTCTCCTTCATGTCCTCGAGAGGGAACGAACGTGCAGGTCCACGCGCCCTCGGCAGCCCTGAGCAAGAAGCTGAGGGAGACGGTGGGACTCGACTTGGCGTCTTTCTGGGAGGTCGGTGGATCGGGCGGCCGTGGGGGTGGGTACAGGAAGGGAGGGGGCGGGGGGAGGTGAAAGACTCCCTCCCTTGATTTTCTTTCTGCCTCGGATGGCGATTGGGTTGATGGATGGTTTGATCAGTCGATCACAGACGGGAAAGCGAATCAATCATAAGTGGAAGGTGGAGAGAATTGAAGTGTCTCTCTCAGCGTTGAGCTGAATAACCAACAAGAGAATTTTCGATTCTCCCTTTCTGCCTCGTATCCTGGCTGAGCGTTCTCTCACGTTTGGTATGGCTTTTCCTTCCTCATTTTGCAGAGAGACACACAGGAAGGCTGGGGTCCACCGGGGCATGCGGAGGCAGAGGGGGAGCCCTTGGGACTGTGTGGGGGTCTGGGGAAACAGGGAGAGAGAGAGAGGGCGTGGAGGAAGGCACAGATGCTGGCTGGAGCAAGGGTTGGTTGCTGATGAAAGGAAGGGTTCGGAAGCTTTTTCTTTCTTCGTATGTATGTCTCTCTCTCTCTCTCTCTCTCGGTGGGCTCTTCTTCCCCAGCGGCGGGCGGTGCCTCTCTTTGGTTCGAGACGCGGCTTTGCTTTTCCTTTCACTCACTGGTGGAAGAGACTCATACGCAATGTTCGTTTGATTTTTTTGTGCTTATCTCTTTCTCCCTTTCAGTCCTTGTTGTTGACGTGCATGCATAGACGCGTGAGTGTCCCTACACGTGATTGTGTTTGTGTGCAGGCGTTTGAATGGTTTTGGCGATATTGGCAACCTGCGATGGGTGGGTGGGGACCGACGTCCGGTTGGACGTTCCCGGAGCTGTTTGGAGCTTTCTTTGGGGCGTCTGAAGAAGGGCTTTCTGTTCTCGTCAGCGACAAAGGTCAGTGAGTCAGTGAGTCTGTCAGTCATTTTGCCAGGCAGTCAATCAACATTGAACTCACTCGATCGGTCAGAAGGCCTGTACTTTGTTTTTTCAGTGCAAACCTAACCGAAAGGGGGATTCGCAGACGAATCAGCTTGACTGAGAAAGGTCGTGGAGAGAACGAACAAATGCGTCTCTCTCTCTCTCTCTCTCTCTCTCGTTCCGTGTGTGTGTGAATGCTTGCAGAGTGGCAGCGTGAGCGTCGGAATCGAGAGAAGAGTCTGCGGAGGCATTTGAGGAGCAGAGAAAGGGAAAGGGAACGAGAGAGAAGCGGGGTGCGCCCTGGAGGAGAGACGGCTATGGGTTCGACAGTTCAGCAGCAGCCGCCCCGCTCGGTGTCTCGTTCTCCCGCCTCCCCTCCTGAGTCTGGGCGCTTGCAGTCTTCTACTATGGCGTCTCCCGCCTTTTCGGTCTCGGAGGGCAAAACAAACAGGAGGGGTGTCTCGGAGTCCACAGTCCTTGCACAGCAGCAGTCCCTTTGGCAGCGCTACGGCGTCAGAGTTCCTGCCCTTCGTGTCCAGGAGAGGTTAGTCACTTCATTGTGTGCGTGGGTGGATGGGTGGGTGGGTGGGTGGATTGGTGGATGGGTTGTCACGCGATTCAGAAGTTGGTCCTTCTCGGTCATTTCGACTGACAGATGGAAGGAATCAAATGTGTTTGACGCAGATGGACTGCAGTCCGCAATTTGAGCCTCCAAGTCACCGTAATACAGGATGCACCAGAATTCACGAAAGGAAGGGAGTGCAAGCTCAGCTGCCAGGTAATGTGCGTGAGAAGGCTCAAAAACGTTGATGGATACCCAAATGATGGAAAATTCCAGAAGATTAGAACATGTGTTCACAGAATTCTGGACAGAGGCAGACTGATTCAGTGTTTTGTGTGAATGGGTGCCCAAGGTAAAATGAAATTGAAGGGCTGGTCTGATAATGCTACACTTTTCTTGAATTCCCTCCACCTTGCGTATTTCCAGTTGGAATCATTTGTCTTTCTTTCTTTCTTTCTTTCTTTCTTTCTTGCACGCAGAGATGAAGGCGGAGGAGGCGAAGACGATCTCCGAGAGGGGCGGCCTGAGTGGATGTTCTTCCACGACTGCAGTCTGTATGGGGAGCATCCAGCAGGTTTGTTCGTCTGTTGATTTGTTATTGTGTGCGTGTGCGTGTGCGTGTGTGCCAATTTCTCGACCAGCCATTGCGTCTTTTCTTTATCAAGCTGTGGATTCGTTCGGAATGTCTTCTCCTTTAATCAGTTTCCTCTTTCGTTTCGTCGTCCTTTTTTTTGCCTGTCTGCAGTTTCCCTTTCGTTGCTTGTTTGCCTGCCAACCTATCTGTCTATCTGCTTGCCTGCTGGATCTGCAGTTGCCAAGTTCCACAAACTGCGGAGAGCTCATCAAATGAAGGCGAAGGGAACGCTGGGTGCGTGGAAGCAGCTGTGGAGTCCCTCTACTTTGCATTTCTTTCATTGGATTCCGAAATCATTTCTCTTTTTTTCCCATTCAAGTCATGTCCTGAGACCAACAAGACATGAAAGGGAAACTCACAGGGTGTCGAGGGAGGAGAGAGAAACACACACACACACACACACACACACACACATACACACACACACACGCAGAGAGAGAGAGAGAGAGAGAGAGAGAGAGAGAATTCAATGTCATTGACAGACGGACGAAGAGACAAAGTTCTAGATTGATGGACTGAGGTGGAGGGGAGGAAAGAGAGAGCACGAGAGCGAAGAGAACTTTTTCGTGCACACTTGAGCTTTGCTAAGGTGCTCTGTCTCTTTCTCTCTCTCTTTTTCTGCTTTCCTCACTCTGTCGTTCCTTTCTCGCATTCTCATTTTCACTTTCTTGGAGTTCTGCTCTCCTTCCTTCCTGCCTTCATTGATGTGTTGTTGAACGTCTGACTGACTGACTGTCTGCAGAAGGAAGCAGGAGTGCCCAAGCGAGGCCCTCTGTGTTGGAATCCCAGAAGCTCACCTCCATCATCGCCTCCCCCCGGTTCCAGTTGTCCCGAGAGGAGAAGAGCCTCCTGTGGACCTTCAGGAGATTCCTCACGGACAAGCCTCAGGCACTCCCCAAGTTCCTCAGGTGTGTTGGACAGGAAGAGGGACGGAGAGCTTGGGAGAGGAAGAGAGGTTTTTTTCCCTCGCAAATTAGAGCGAAAGGGAGACGAGTGGATGGCACCGGTGACGGAAAGATGAGAATCAAACAGGAAAAAATTAAAGAACGGAGAAGGCAGAAAGGCGAAGCAAGACTTGAGAGAAGAAGAAAGAATCTAGAGCGCCCATGTTGTCTCTCTTTTCTCTTGAGTATCCCAGGCGAACACAAGACCTTCTCTATATCTGGATTTCTCCGTGTCTATTCGCAGGGCTGTGGATTTTGCAGACGCTCAGGAGTCTGCTCTGGCACTGAAGATGCTTCAAAGCTGGGAGAAACCAGGTGGGATGAGAGGACAGAGGAGAGAAAGGGGAGGGGTAGATTGGGAGGCATCAGGTTTTTTTTTAAAGCCACCCTCCGTCAATACGTTTCTGTTTCCTCTTTTCGATTTCTCAGTGAGGGTGCACTGTCTCACTCTAGGATGCATGCAGACTGGCTGGCTATGGGACCTTTCTGCTGTGTCTTCTCTCGCAATCTTCGTATTTATTTCTCTCCTCTTGGTACCTCCCTTCCTTTGTGCTCCATTGCAGATTTTGCGGATGCCCTCGAGTTGCTCTCCCGTGACTTTCCCGACATCACAATCAGACAGTACGCAATCGCAGCCTTGGAGGTTCGTTGAGAAGTAGATAGATAGACAGATAGACGTGTTGCGGGAACAGAAAGAGAAAAAGATAGATAGAGAGAGAGAGAGAGAGAGAGAGAGATGAGTCTCTTCTATTCTCCGTTGATCACCACCCCATTCTCCTCTGTATCTCGGTCGAGACTCGGAACAAGACTGTCTCTTAAATCAGGATGCATGAGACAGTACAGACTATTGCGATCGGCTTTCCTCATTTCCTGCGTATTTGAAACAGATGATCGGTTTTTCTTCACGTTTTGTACCTGTCGTTTTGGGTGTCGTGCGTCAATGAGCAGATAAAGGCTCTGGATGGATGGCAAAGAGCCGAGAAGGATCTGGCACCGGGAAAATC
The DNA here is from genome assembly GCA_018398765.1 of Chromera velia. Classification (NCBI taxonomy): domain Eukaryota; family Chromeraceae; genus Chromera; species Chromera velia. The sequence continues at coordinate 14,961 of JAHBMJ010000870.1, read as the reverse complement.
AGGAAAGGAAAGCCTGTGAAGGACTTTGCCTCTCTCCCTCTGTCAGCTTACCGATCCATCTATCGAACAGTTTTTCTGTGCATGAGTGTAATTATTTGCTACCCTTTCGCTTTCGATCTCACGTTCTTCTTGCTTTGTGTTCTCCACTCAATGGATGCAGAAAGCGACCGACGACGAACTTGAACTTTTCATGGTGCAGCTGGTACAGGCCCTGCGGTGGGTGTGTACACAGACATAATAAAAGCTTTTCCCTTCTCATCTTGGTCCCCCTTCCCTTGTGTCTGCAAATGGCCCTTTTTGGAGAAAAAGAAATTTCATCTTTGCGGAAGAAGAACGGCCTTTTAGATGTGTGGTCAGAATGTTTCTCTCTTTTTCCTTCGACTCTGTGTTTCCTTCTCTCTTTCATGGAAAGCCTGCTTTTTGCGTCGTAGTTCGGGGGGACGATATCCCTCTGAAACCTTTCGCGGCATTTGGGAGTGGTACCTTCCTTCTCGTTGCTCTCGTAAGCAGCCTCTGTAATACGACCCGACTCACTGAAGTGGTGTTTGATCAGTTCGCTTTTTGTTCTTTGTTTCTCCTTCCCTTCGCGCTGTCTCTGTCCATGTCTGTCTGTCTGTCTGTCTGTCTGTCTCTCTGTCTGTCTGTCTGTCTGTCTGTCTGAAACATACAGTCTGTCTGCCTTGCTGTCTGTTTGCCTGTGCAGGTATGAAGAGAGAATCCTCCAACTGAGCATCGGGCCCAACCCCCACCCGCATCTGCACATCAGCAGAGAGGGGTCTACACCCGTGTCGCACTCACACTCAGTTGCAGCAAGCCCTAAGAGACCTCTGGCTGCTGAATCGGTGGGGAGAGGGGGGAGGGTGAGATTCATAAGAAGAGAAAGAAAACCACAGGTTTCAGCAAACGCGTTTTTTCTTTTGTTTTCATCTATCTGGTTTTCTTTTTCTCTTGGATTTTCACTGCACCAGACCACATTGTCGTTTCTTTCCTGTTGACTTTCTGCGCTTGGTTGGTCATTTTGCCTGCCTGCCATTTCTGGTGCTGCCACTGCTTTGGTCTGGTCACTTGCTTCATGACTGGTTTGACGTATTGGGGCCCTGGTGAGACTGAGAGATCAGGAAAGAGAGTGGGGACTGCACTTGATCTATGGACCAGCTTGTCTGACTCTCAAGTTGCTCTGTGTTCCATTTTTCTCCGCTAATTTTTGTATCTTCACTCTGCCACCTTTCATTCCTTCGTTCGTGTGCGTCTTTGTTCTTTCCCCCCTGACACTCCTTCCACGCAGTCGCCCCACGAGTCGAGCGGCTCCACACTGCACTTGAGCAGAGAGCGAGAAGAAGACGCCAGGGAGAGAGAACGCATAAGGTGGGTCGGGAGGGGCTCAGCGACGTGCTCTCAATTATTCTTCTTTCTTTGTTTTTGTGTGGGGGTTTGCATTTTCCTTCTTTTCTTCGCCTTTGACTCTCTCTAATCAGCTGTGTCTGAGCAATCGATGAATGACCTGTATGCATGAGAGTCCGTTTGCAGGTCTACATGTCCCCTCGCATTCTTTCTCATTGAGCGAGCATGTCGAAGCAAAAAGATTGCCTCAGCTCTTCACTGGTCGGTCAGCCTTCCTTGTGTTCTTTCTGTCCCACTCATCACTCGTACCCTTCAGCTTCTCTCTTTCCAGTTTCCCCATGTAGTTAGTTGATTTCTGTTGCGCTCTCGACTCAAGAAGCAGAAACACCTTTCTCGTTTGGATGTCGGGAATGGCTTCCGTCCATCTCTGGTTTTTGTTCTTGGGTGGCTCGGTGCCGGCAGCGAAATCTGTGATGGGCTGTCTGCGCGTGTGTTTGTGTGTTGTGCCTGCGCCTTCTATATTGTCCCTTCTTCCTGACTGTTCTCACCCTTCCCTCTCTTCTTCCCCTCTCTCTGCCTTCAGGTACCTCCTGTGCGAGGTGATGGACCCAGACGTTGGCGATCTCTTCTCGTGCGTGTTTGTGAAATTCTTTCAGGTGGGGTGAGGGAGGGACAGGAAGCGACAGGGATGCGGTCCTTCAACCTCGGTGTGAGGCTGACGAGGGGCTAGGGGCCCGACGTCACTTTCGTTGTCCGGACATTTGTATCAATTGAAGGGGATCAATTCTGGTTGTCAGACATATTGATGGAATGCACAGAAACGAAAAATGGGGCAGACGCCAAAGCATGGACAAAAAGGGCAGACGCATGGCAAGGCAGGTAGCTCGTCAGATAGGCGAAGAAGGAGGGAGGGAGAGAGAGAGAGAGAGACCTCGTGAAAAGTGACTGCCTGCAGGCTCTGAACACGGCAGGAGAACGAGGGCTTCGGATCATCCACATGTTGAGGAAGCAGAACGAATTGAGGTTGAAACTTCTCGACATACACAGGTGAGGGGGGGCGTGTTCAGAACAAAGCCAGACGTTTGTGTCACAGAGAGGGTGTGCATGGGAAAACAAGGAGGAGGAAATTGACCAAATCAGTCATAGAGAGGAACGTGAGCGTTCAGTCTGAGAGGAGAGTGACAAACCGATACCTTTTCCTCTTCCACCTGATTTGGCTGTTTTTCGCTACTGTTGACCTCTGGTGTTTTGCCCGCCATTTGCCTCCTCGTTCCTAGAAGTGACAAGCCTCTTCCTTTCCTTTCCACAATTGAATTGTGCCCTGCAGGACCGTCAGCAAAGGAAAGAGGGACCGAGTGGAGAGACGGACAGAGCGCCTCAAACAGGTGTGTCGTGTGTGTTCGACGGGGAACGAGCTGCGTGGCAGAAAAACAGATTGCAGGAAATGTTTCTTGGCAATGGAGTCACTGGAATCTGGTTTCAATCTTGGTGTTATTCTGTATGTTTTCTCATTTTTCTTACTCGCTTCACCTATGGGGTTGACAAAGTGAGAGGAAGTCGCACAGCACAGATGTCTTTTTGGACTTTTTCTGTTTCCCTCCTGTCCTGTGCAGGCTCTCCAATACAAAGGAGAGATCCCGCCCCCAGAGGAAGTCGGAGATTCCGTGGCACAGCTGGTGGCGGCAGTGGGAGGTGAGCCTTCCCCTTTCCTTCTCGGAGGAGGGCAGCAGACGGAAGGGGCGGGGCGGCCTTCCCTCCAGTTGCAGACGCTGGTGGCCGGGGTGGCTTCTGGATCTGCGAGTGCTGCACAGGTGGGGAGGGGGGTTGCTTTCTTGGTGTGTGTGTGTGTGCTTTGGCTCGGATTTGTTTTCGAGAGACGTGATGGAGCAGAAGGAGGCAGCGTCCGCGAAGTGGCTTAAATGGTCTTGTCATATACCTGAAATATTCCCACAAATGTATCACTGTGTTCCTTTTGGCTCATGAATTGGTGCTTTTTAATCTGTTCAGCGTTCTGTTATCAGGCAGCCAGAGCTTTCAGTGACTTGTCCGAAGACCTATCAACAGACACGGATGTCTGCCTCCTCTCTGGGTGTGTGTCCTTTCTTTCTTCCTCAGTCGACACTCGTTATGGCTCTGATGAAGCCCCGACTGACCGGAAGAGACTTCACGAGGCTAACGGCAGGCGCTTCTTCTTCGTCTTCGTCTTCTGCGGCTGCAGCGGGAAGTCCGAAAGGGGCAAGGGGAGGCGAGACAGAGGGAATAACAGTCGAGAAAAGCAGCAATGGGGGGGCAGGGGGGGGAGACTCAGAAGCCATACCGCTTCCTTTGAACCCTGCTTGGGAACTTCTGGGGTTTATTCCGCAAGGTCAGGATAGGTCTGTGTCCCTCTGTCAGGCCTACGGGCTGTCTCTCCACTCCTCTCTTCTCTTCATTTCTTTCTGTTTCCCTCTTTGTCTGCCTGTCATGAATGGCCCCCCTGTCTTCGATGCGTCAAGAGAGGGGAAAGCCGTGCGGTGAACGATTCAGTGCTCGTCTCCGTTAAGCAAGATCTCATTCATGCCTTCTGTTTTGTCTCGCCTGTTTTTTGTCCTGTCTATTTGCTGATCGAGTCCGAGTGCTCATCGAGACTTTCATTTCGTATTCAGACACGCTCTCGCAATTTCTTGCGCTCCTTTTTTTCATCCCATGACTGAATGCAGAGAGTTTTCTTGTCAAGTCAACAATGGCACCCATGGTTCTCACGTGTAAGGTGGGTTCATGTTTTTGCGTTTTGCTTGGTGCTTTTTGCTCCTGTCCTGTCCCTCTGGTTCCCCCAAGCCACTTTGGCTTTCTACCTCCACAGAGGTCAAATCAGAATTCAGGTCTTTCTTCCAGGGAATGGAGTGAAGAAAGAACGAAATTCAAGAAGACTACATGCCGATCTGAGTGAAGATTCTACGGAAAGGTCTGAGGTGCTGTGTCGTTTACCTCTGGTGCCAGGCATCGGTTCGTCTGTCGTCTTCCCATACATTTCCATTGACACCCACTCCCAATTTACCCCTTTCCTGAATGTTCGCAGATTCGTGTGAACAACGAGGACGATCCACTTGAGCAGGGGGGGGAGGGGGGAAGAGGGGATGCAGGGAGAGACGCGAAGGGACAGACAGGAGAAACAGCCGGGGAAGGCAAGGTTGAGGGAAGGGCAGCATCGCAAGTCGTGGTACGTTCTCAGCCTTTTTGTCCACCTCCACAAACGAACATCTGTGCTGCAGTCTCTTTGTCTGGTGTTTTGATTCATCGATCAGACAGCTTTCCACTCCTCCCCGCATGGGGCCTCCTTATCTTCTTTTCTGTGTTTGCATTCAGCCTCGTAAATGCCTTCAGTGACTCCATCAGCGGGGAGCTGCGGACGTTCTTGTGGAAGTTTGTTGAGGATGAGAGAGAATCACAGAAAAAAAAGAGAACGCAGTTTCCTTTCATACGATGAATGTCGCTGAAGTCTATTGCCATTCCTACCTGCAGACAAAAAAGTTTTTGTACAAAGTGGGAGACGACCTGAGACAAGACCAGCTTGTACTGACGATGTTTATTTTGATGGACAACCTGCTGAAGAAGTACGGCCTCGACCTCAAGCTGACGCCCTACAAGGTACCTACATGAGCCTCTCTATCTCTCTCTTGCCCCCCCCCCGTTCTCTTCATTGGTTGTGTCTCTCTCTCTCTCTAAGCCGTGCGTGTCAACGTGTTCCCTCCTCCTGTGCTCGTTCTTGCTTTCTTTCCTTATTCATTCGGTCCCTTTCTTTGCGAGCTTTCTTCTTGCTGTCTCTGTTGCACCCTTCTTTTTCTGTCCTTCTTTTTCGTGTGGTCCAGACTTGGAGTCAAAGAAACCTTCTGGATGAATGGCATCAGAAGAGTGAGAGAGCGGCACGAATGTCAGAAGAAGTGTCTGAGAGCCTGTATGGCCACCTGACAGATAGTGACTTGCTGTCGCTAATGTTTTCATTTTTTCTTTGGTGCTTTTTGTTCATTCAGGTGATGGCACTTTCGCCAAGTGACGGGATGATTGAATTCGTCTCTGGTCCGTTCGCTTTATTTTGTCCCTTTTTTTCTGCTTCTGCGTACTTCAATCTGTGTTTGTGTTGTCTCCTGTCCTGAGTTTGTGCCTGAATTTGCTGTTGACAGCCCGTCTGAGAACTTCGGTCCTGTCCTCGGCCGTTGGCTGCTGAGAGACTCCTCAGGCGATCAACTAACTGCCTCTGGTTCTTTTTTTTTGTTTTGAATCTGAAAATCATGAATCAGCTCTTTCGCCCAGCGGTTTTTTTTTTTCAAGCAGGCCTCTGTGCTTTCTCTGCCTCTCTTTCTCTCTCTCTCTCTCTCTCTCTCTCTCTGTGTGTGTGTGTGTGTGTGTGTGTGTGTTTCTCTTTCTCTCTCTCTCTCTCTCTCTCTCTCTCTGTGTGTGTGTGTGTGTGTGTGTGTGTCTGTCTCTCGCTCTCCCTCTCTCTTTCTTTCTCTGCGTGCAAAACTGTTGCACGAACAGGCTCTGAGGCCCTCTCTTCGATTCTGTCAAACTACGGGAACGACATCCGGCAGTATTGGATCAAACACAGGTAGGGGGATGGAAAGGGAACTGGGCCACTATGCTGGAGTATGTGGATGGTGGATGTCTGCTGCTAGTTGTTTGTATGTCAGTTCTCTCGTGTGTCTGTCCTCGTCTGCACTTTCCTTCGAAGCCCTTGAACGAGGAAAGGAACGGTGTCTCTCCCACCCTTCCCATCAAACTATCTGGAAGGTCAGGGCAACGAGACTTCTCTTATCTTCGTCGCACATGCAGACTGAGCACCTCATGGGATTCCGACGAGAAACATGTGTGGCAGAGCTGCTCCTTTATTGGTGCATTTTCTAGGTGCAAAAGAACAAAATGGGAACTGAAGGGGGACTTTTCAGACAGGGGGAAAGAAAGCACAGTCACGACATAATTGAAATCGTGTTACACCACCGATAGACACAAATGGCACGAACGAACAAATGACCATGCATGCAGGCCAAACGGGCAAGGAGGATTTCATCCCAAGGTCCTCGACACCTTCATTCGGTCGTGTGCCGGGTACTGCGTGATGACCTACCTGCTGGGGGTGGGGGACAGACACTTGGATAACCTTCTGTTGGACCCTGATGGTCGGTTTGCTCGTTCGTTCGTATTCATCGTATATATGTAGTTTGCTGTCGCGTTTTCCATGTGATCGTTGCTTGTTTGTTTCTTCATTTCTTTTGTCTGTCTGGTGTTGTCCTTGTCAATTTTGATGGAGCTTTTGTTAAAGATGACGGAGGCATCCAAATGCTGTCAGAGATCAAGCAAGATCTTCAAATGAAGCTGTTGAGCTCTGTCTTCTGATGGGCTCCTGCGGTTATTCATCGTTCTGAAAAGAAATTTGACTTTCCGACATCTTCCTTCCCTGAGGGCCACCTCTCTAAATTCTCTCTTCAATTGTTTCATTCTGCTTCTTCCCCCTTCTCATCAGGCCACCTTTTTCACATCGACTTCGGGTTCATCTTGGGGAAAGACCCCAAGCCCTGGCCTCCTGCAATGAAAATCTGCAAGTGAGTGGGTGGGCGGGTGAAAATGAATGAATGGGGAGGGGTGGAGTGGGAAGAGCTCCGACAGAAACATTGATGAGACTTCGATACCGATTGACTGACTGACTGACTGACTGACTGACTGACTGACTGACTGACTGACTGACTCCTGTTGGGGTGTCCTTCTGGAAAAACCTGCCAGAAAAAAAAAGAAAACTTCATTGGTTTCTCTGGCACAGGTCTGTCGTGCGTCTGGCACAAGAAGGGGGGGGCATGGAGAAAGCAAGGGGGTGAGGACACGCACAGCTGCTCATTAAAAGGGAACCAGACCATTGAAAAGATGCGCGAATTTTAAATAAAACAAACTGTACACAAACAGACAGTTACCACTTCATCTCACAGTTGTTTCAAGAGTGATCTGCGGTGGGGAAAGAATCAGCTGTGCGGTGGGATTTGCCATACAGAGAAAGACACAGGGGCCACAAAGGCATTTGTGGAGATGAAAAGTGCGACTCGTTGATGACTGCTGAAGCACCTGATCGGTCAGCTGGAGACGGGAAGCTCTATGGAGACAGGGAGACAAGCACCCGGCCGGCCCGCTATCGTGTTCCGCCTTTCTGACCTTCGTTCATTTCCTTTGTCTGTTTGTTTGCTTGCTTGTCTGCCTTGTTTGATGCAGGGAGATGGTGGAAGCGATGGGGGGGATGAATTCGAAAGGGTCTGTCGGTCTTTTCTTTTCCTTCCGTCCTCTTCAGCTTCCATGCACCTTCTCTTGTTTTCTCGTTGTCTGTGTCTGTGTCTCTGACTGTCTCCGATTCTCTCTCTGTTTCTTTGGATGGGTTGTCTTTTAATTCAACCTTGTGAGTTACAGAATTAGCTAGAGACAAGAATTTATATTGGAAACTACTCACTTGTTCGTTTCTACTTCATTACGTTGGACACGCCACCAAAAGACTTCCTTTTCTGGTCATAAACACCTGCAGCCGTCTCCATCCATCCCGAGGGTCACCTCTGCCATGCGTTTGTTCTCTCGATCCAAGCCTTCCTTCTTTTTGTTCTCGTCAATTTGCCCTCCCACATTGTTCCTTTGTGTGACTGCTCCCTCTTTCTGGTTCTGAGGCGCCACCGGAATTTCCTCGTCCCTTTCGCATCCTCAACGTCCCTTTGTTCACGATCCTTCCTTCACGCTTTGCCGACCCTTCACCCTTTCCCTTCCCACTTCACTTCTGCCTGCCTGCCTGCCTGCCTGCAGCTACCAAGACTTTCGAGCAAAGTGTTGCCAGGTAGGGGGTGGGGGGTCGAAAGGGCACTCTTGGATGGATTCACACAGAGAAAGAGAGAAAGAAAGAAAGAAAGACAGACAGACAGACAGACAGACAGACAGACAGAATCGAAAGGGAGGCGGAAAATCAGGAAAAAGGATTCTCTCTGCTTGTGTTCGCCCACCACACATCAGACGGCACAATGGCTCTCCTCCGAGGGGTGTGAGCAATCAGGGCGTCATCTTCTACAGCCTCTGGATCTTTTCGACTCCTCTGCCTTTTTGAAGCCTTTCTCACTCCCTGCTTCACCTCTCCACTGAAACCTATTCCTTTTCTCGTCTCTCTCTTGTCTCTCTCTCCCCCCCCTCGTGTGTCTGTGTGTGTATGTGTGCGTGTGTATGTATGTGTGTGGGGGTGGGGGTGCATGTCTGCGTTCGTGTGCGTGTATGCAGGCATTTCGTTACTTAAGGAGAGACGCAAAGCTGATTGTGAACCTTTTGTATCTAATGACAGATGCTCGTGTGAAAGACCTGGCGGCGAACCCCGCTCTTGCAATATTGGACGTCCAAGGAAAATTTCGTCTTGACTTGAGGGAGGATGCGGCAGAGAGTTTCCTTTTAAGCCTCATTAACCAGAGTGCCACAGCTCTTTTTCCCGTGGTGATCGAAAAAATCCATAAGTTTGCTTTGTATTGGAAGTAACATCAACAAGAGTCATGACAAGGCACTGGGAAACATAAAGGACTCGGATCGAGAACACAATAGAACACACATTTATGCAAGGCCTAGTGCAAGGCAAGTAAACATTTTATATAAATCATACATGCAGCCTTTAGCATACAAGAAACAAATGCACCCAAACCATGAATGTTGAAAATGAAGATTTTGTTTTATGCTATAGGTTTTGTGCATGAAAAACTTTTAGATATATGATGCTTTTAGTTTTCAAAGTTATATATATTCAAAAACCTAGTCAAAAACTTAATAGCTATAGTAGTTATATATTACTATAGGCATGCTATATAAAGTTTCCTAAAGCTTTTAGCGCATCAAATTAACCGGTTCTTTTTGTTATTTTTCTTTTATATTTTTCTATGACCCGGTCACTGCATGCCGGACCCGGCCAGTCGAAGAGAGAGCTTTCAACGAAAGCTTCTGTGATATGCACTTACATGCATGCACTTGCAAACCATGCATTTGCCTACATCTGCGGCATGATCTGCCGCCCAAGAGCGTTAGAAACTTAAAGTTCTACCCTAGGTTTCACCTAGGTTTTGTTTTAAATCATCCAATCCATCAATTAAACTAAAATTAAATTAAATTCCATAAACTTAGTATTTATATTCATTAATTAATTATCCTATTTACACTCTAATTGGAGCCCTAAAAATTTAGCTAAATTAAAATACCCTAAAGCTCCCATGCACAACCTCGCAAGGATCGACTCCAACAAAAACGAACAAGTATTATACCGTAACAATACTATACAATACTCTCTGCATAAGTATTGTTAATCTATAGTGCCAGTGTTAGCCACTGCCAGGCCCACTGGCTACGACTGGCAAGCTCTATACCCATACAGCATGGCTTCATATATAACACAGATTAGTTGTTCTACATACTACTAGTAGCGATTATAAAACTACTTCTAAGAGTAATAAAACATATGATGGCGACTCCTTGGATGGGCCGATCATGCCACTGATGACATAGCATGCTAGGACTCGGATGTATGATGATGAAGCAGATGCCAGTGATGAATGATGAATGCACATATGTATCAAAAAAAGAATATCATTTTTTCTTTCATATCGTCCTTTCCATAAATTTTTCACATTTATTTTTTACACACTTTTTTCCCTCATAGTATACATGCAGGGCCCCTCACTCAATTTTCTGTCTTGACTTTTCCCCAGATTTTTTGCCTCTCCCAAGCAACCTCCCCTCAGAGACTGCACTGGCCAACGAATGATGGTCACTCCAAATCTATGTTCAACCGGGAACGCAGACTCCTGCAGAAAACGTAAAAACACAGAAGGAGGAACACAGGCAGGCAGGCACAAGCGGGCATCAAAAGAGGCAGGCAGGCAGCGAGGGAGGGGTGAAAGACGGGAAAGAGGGATTGAATGAATCATGCAGGAAAGAAGAGAAAAAGAAAGGGCATACAGAAAAGACACGCGACACAGCAGTACGAAGAAAGGCAGCAAAAAACAACCCTCAGACTCTCGAAGAGAACAAAAGACTCGGAACCCGAATCCAACCGGATAGTCATGCAAACAGCAGAGAGCAGAAAAGAAATGAAAAATGAGTTGAGACTCAAGAGATCGTCAAACGACCAACCGAGAAGTCTCGATGTTTCTCCTCCAAATTCCTGAAAGGGGGTAGGGACACATCCACTCCCACTCCTAGACTCCGACAACTTGAAGTCAGTCCTCGATCGACAGACACCTCAAGTCGATCAGTCAATCTGCCATCAAAACCTCCCGCCACGTAATCCACGCCCACGCACGGTCTCTCACACAAAACACCAGCTCTGCACGCGGCATCTGACACACAACAGCAGCAGGGGTGTCTCCCCCCCCCTTCCCAACCCTCCCCTCTGCTGTGGGGCATTTGCTGAACAGAGTATGTGGATTCAGGCACGCAGTAAGGGAGAAAACTCAAGGGAGGCGAAGGAAGCGAGAGGAGGGCGCAAGGAGGAGCAAGAAGAGAACAGTCGCGCGAAAACAATCTGAAGGAGCAGAGGGGATCAGAGGAGAGGAATGCTGAGAGAGAAAGTCGAGGAAGTGTGGAGGCACCCGTGCACAGACAGACAGACGGGTAGGGAGAAAAAGGGAAGAACGCTGCAAGCAAGCTGCATCCATGAGTTTGTTTGCGGCAGCAGAGTCACGAGGGCCTGAGGTCTTGTGAGCGGCCGCGTTCTACAAATAGACCCAGAACGGCGCCGAGGCGCCGAACTGGCATACGATATGTGCGGAGGCGACCAGCCCTCACAAGAGGGTCTCATGTGATTTGGCCCGGCTATAGCAAGTCGTCTAAGCAAGGACAATGTCATTCTCATGCTTAGGGGCGTCTGCTGTCCTGGAGTGACTCGATCAGTGCACGGGTGCATGGTGGCTGCGTGGCTGGCAGGGGAAAGGGGGAGCTAGCAGACCTGTTGGAAAGCCCCACTCCGACCACCAGAACTTAGAGGGAAACTGCACCAACGAACACCCCCTTCTTTTGTGTTCCACGCGGATTGCCTGCTCACACGGGGGCACACGGCACGCAGGGGAGAGCAGGAACATTCACGAGCAGAAGGCAAAGAAAGAGAAGGGCACTGGATTGGAACGACGGAGAAGCACAAAACTAATTGCAGCGACAGAACCAAGCACAGGACCAGGCACACAAACACAAAAACCGATCAACCAACTGACTCACTTGTGATCGACGGAGCAGACTCAGGAATGGAGGAAGGAAGGAAGGAAGGAAGGAAGGAAGGAAGGAGGAAAGAAAACAAAGACACAAAGAAATGAAAGAGTAAAGGAAGAAAGGCAAACACAAAGGAGTGCACGGTGGATAGAAAGTCACCCTACAGAAACACATGTACAGAGACTCACGTCAGATTCTCAGCGGATCCAGGTTCCAATCCAGTCTGTCTTCGGGCCCCGCACCTGTACTTCGCAATCGTTTGTCCCCCCACGAAATTGGGGGAATAAGCCGCTTCATACCTCAATCAGGATGGGATGGGATAGATTGGATAGAATAAGCCTCCCTGTCTTCCATCCTTCCCCCCAGCACCTTCTCCGTCTTGGTCCTGCCTGTCTGCCTCCATCCTTCCCCCCTGGGACCCCCCAGCACCTCCCCCGTCTTAGTCCTGCCTGTCTGCCTCCATCCTTCCCCCCAGCACCTCCCCCGTCTTGGTCCTGCCTGTCTGCTTCCTTCCTTCCCCCCAGCACCTTCTCTGTCTTGGTCCTGCCTGTCTGCCTCCATCCTTCCCCCCAGCACCTTCTCCGTCTTGGTCCTGCCTGTCTGCTTCCATCCTTCCCCCCCGCACCTTCCCCGTCTTGGTCCTGCCTGTCTGCTTCCATCCTTCCCCCCAGCACCTTCTCTGTCTTGGTCCTGCCTGTCTGCCTCCATCCTTCCCCCCAGCACCTTCCCCGTCTTGGTCCTGACTGTCTGCGTCTATCGTTTTCCCCTGCCTGCCCCCTTAGCTCGCTGTGGTCACTCTGCCTCTCGACATCTCTTCTTGCAGTTTTTCTCCCATGAGCTCCCTTCATGCACTTTCTTTCTACCTGCTTCCCCACCGTGACGTGCCGTGACGTTTCCCCCCTTGATCTGCACTTCAGCCCTGATCCCCCCTTCATTGCAAGCAAGCTGCAGGAATACCCCCCTCCCTCTTCGTCTCTCTCTCTCTCTCTCACACACACACACACACAAACGTTCTTTCTGGAGACACATGGATTTCCCCAACCACATTGAGAGAGTCATGCAGTACCATACAGCTGTATACGTAAAGGCCTACCTACGGTTAGGAAAGCAAAGAGACAAGAGATGACAAGAGTACGAGCCGAAATTCTGATACTCACTTACCTGAAGCATTTCAGGGCACCTGCCACCCGTTCAATCCGCGTTTCTCTCGTGAATGTACAAACAGCTCAAATTTCATCACTCCGCCAGCCACTTTAGCCCCTCATCATGCCCAGCAGTCTTCTCCATGTCTGCCGTGTGATCTGGTCAAGATTCCGGCTCTACTGACGCTGCACTCACGGACTCTGAGCAAAAGGAGTCAAGTTGCGAAATACACATTTCAGGGTGATTGATCAAGCGAAGTTCTCGGGGAACGTGCCTCTCTCTCCACTGAGTCTCCACTACCTGTATTCCAATATATATGTAGGTCAGACAGTGTCAGACTCAGTCACTCAGATGTATTAATACGTATACCTTCCAGCTTCCACACGCGTATAGGTAGCTGTCTCTATCATGTCTCTATCGGTGCGCGTGAACAACAGTACTGCTCAATTGCTGTTGCATGATGTTGCATGGGCGGCATGATGGGCCCATGCAGACCCCGGCTGCATGCTCAGAAAAATTCCATGCGTGCATGCAGAATTCCAGAACCGTAATACCGAGGCCCCTGCAGGGCCCCGGCATGCAGTCGCCCATTGTCCAGATTCTTTCCAGGCTCGAGACCCAGTGACCCACAAAGAGCCATGGATCGTCGGAATGAAAGCTGGGGCGCTTCATACAAAATCAATTTCTGTCTGAGTGTAGAGGTTCGTCTGAGATCGTCTGAGTTGTCTCTGCTCAGCTGAAGGGTTTTCGCTTCTTCCAGTCTTCTTCTTTCGATCGTGTGCAAACGTGCGGGAAGGATACCTGCAACGCTGATACCATCCTCCTCTAAATAAATTTAATCCGTCAAGATGTACACTGACCCTACGTACGCTGCGTATGGAGGTGGATACGATCCCTATGGTTAGTTGCTTGGGAGCTGCTCGAAATAATCAAGTACACAAGCAAAGAGATTTACTCGTCTGAAATCTGTAGATCGTCTCCCCCAGTGGCAAAAGGATCGTTCGTGTGTCAACTCAATACATTCTTTTTTGGTGGCCATTTTCCGCTTTCCTTCCCCATAACTGTCTGTCTCTCTTTTTGTCGTCCTTCTTGTTATTGTACTTGTGTGCGTGGGTGCAGCTGCCTACGGAGGAGCCTACGCTATGCAGGGGTACGGAGCGCCAATGCAGGCAGCCCCGGCCACAATGCCTCAGCAGTTCCCCCAAATGACGCAGACGCAAATGATGAACACGCCCATGGCTGCCATGGGCATGGGGATGCAACAGCAGCCGCAGCAACAAATGCCAATGGGCGGAGGGATGGGAGGAGGGATGGTGCCTGGTCAAAGCGTCGGCCTGGCGGCCCCTCAGATTGGAGACCCAGATACATACAACACCGCGGCAGGGCGGTATGCAGCTGACGGGGGCGCCAGCCCGGCACAGAGGGCGGCAAAGAAGAAAGCTTGTTACTGCTGCTGAGAGAAAGGAAAGCGGGAGACTAGAGAGAGAGCTTGAGAGACTTGGAGAGAGAGAGAAAGAGAGAGAAGCAGAAGAGGCACCTGGAGACGGTTGTCTTTTCCCTGAAGTGCCACTGTGCTGGGCTGACCTTTCACTGCTTTCAGACAGACACAGAAGGGAGTTGATGGGTCTCCTGAGGCTGCGAGTTTATCTGATTGATCTCTCATGGTGTCCCAGGTACCTGCTTTCACCCCACCGTCATGCATTCTTTTCTGCCCTTCCCCCCCCCTCCCTCTATCGTGGACTGCCTCGATACCTGAAAGCAAGAAGCAGAAGTGGCAGGTGATAGAGAAGCCAGGACTCCATTTTCTTGCCTTTCTCTGCTACGCGCTCTTTCGTCGATTTTCCGCATTCGTGCTCGCCTCCCAGTCTGTCGATCTTGTACGCCATTGCACTGCTGGTTTTGAGAGGGAGCGACAGAGCGCGTGTGAATCGCCTTCACCTCATCCCTCTCTCCCCTCGATCGCTCCACCGTTTTCTGCTTGTAAAGTCACGGAAGGGGTGTTGTTTTTTGCTGGCTTATTTATGGACTTGTTCACTCGTTTGTTGATTCATTTGTTCACAGTTGATTGACTGTTTTGTGTGCTTTGCTCGGAGTATGAAAGCAATTAGGCTATAGAGTAGCAATTATTGCTAGACTCTAATTAATTCTATCCTAGATTCTTAGTATCGGTATCGATCAACTGATGATGATGATTGAGGGTTAAATCCTAGATTTAGCGACGCCAAATCCCAAGCCACTAGCAAGGCTTTGAGG
>JAHBMJ010000869.1:5000-39302 GCA_018398765.1 Chromera velia | reverse complement strand
AAGACACTTAGTGACTTTGTAATTTAGCTTATGATCCTTCATTTTGTTTTCACCATCGTTTATATCTACAGATAGGTCTACATCTAGGTTAACATATTGATTGATATAATCAATTTACTGTATGATTGATTAAACTGTTCCAATATCTTCTTTTGTGGCACTTTAAATTTTGCATAATTTTTTATTCATAATTAAATTTATAATTTTTCATCTAGTTTTTCATCTAGCTGTTCGTTAACTCAGACTCGACTGTTTGATCCAGAGTTACAAGCTAGTGCTAGACAGTATCAATAAGTTAACTAGCGAATTAAGTATATATGAGATTAATTTTTTAAAAAATGAATGATTGTTCCGATTTTTAAAATTTTGACAACAAAATATGTATATAATGTTATATCGTTGGGGAAAAAACATTTAAGACCTGGTTATCATTGGTTCAGAAATTGTAATCAGAATTTCATTTCAATATATAAATTTACCATGCATACCAAGCTGTGTTACCTATAACTAGATTAAAATTTACTTCCAAAATGACTTGAATTAAGTGTTTTCTATTCTATCAAAGAATTGTATCTAGTATCATATATATCCAGGTCCGACTTGAGGGCAAAAGTCCATTTATGAAGGCACAAGCCTCTTCCCACAAAATTTTCAGACAAAGTTCTGCGAGGCGTTCATGATAGCTTCCGCATCCTACAGAGGGAAACGTGCTGGACAGCTCCCTTGGAAGGTGGCGCACCTCAATTATAAGGCCCCCCAATGGACTAAACAAGAAGGTATTTACTGGATTGTCGGATACAACATGAGGACTGGACTCGGAAAGTGGGAGCTGGTGGGCCAGACGATAGGTTTGCTGTCAAGGCAGCACATGCTGGAGCTAGAATTTTATCCGGCTTCTGACGCCTCCACCGTGCAGGACAGAACTCTGAATCCTGATCCCAGGGCAGCTCAGGTGAGACATCATTAAAAGTATGGAGAGGACTAGGTGAACAAGAGGTACCTCAAGGTCCTCAATGTGAAGAGAGAGAGGAGGGGCAAACAGAACGTGTTCGTCCTCCAGGAGTTTAACCCTGGCGAGGCCCTCTATTATGCTTACTGCCTGAGTAAGTACCACTGCAAGGTGCAAGGGCACCTCCTGGAGTTTCACTACAAGACTGAGGAGAGAGAGGCTGTAGAGGTGGGTGAGGACCCCACCGCACATGTCCGTCCATCGGACAACTGGAAGGAAAGGGTTGACGTAGATGTTTAGGGAGATGAAGGAGCGAAGACCCCCCCTCATATGTCGATCGAGTCGAACACTGGGGGAGCGGAGAAGGAGGCAGGCGCACAAGAGGAAGAGCTAAAGGAAAAGGAGGAGGAAGAAGGCAAAGAGTCCTCTGGGGAGGAGCACCACTCTGGACAGCCACCCCACCACTGTTGGGACGATGATGACGACCAGCCACTAGGGCCCGGAGGCTCAAGAAGATCTGGCAACAGCAGGAAGGACAGTGGGAGTGGGGGTGGGGAGGAAAGTTTTCCTCCTGACTCTCCAGATGCACAAGGGCGAGGGGGGGACCTCTCACCTGGGGCGGCATCGGGGGAGGAGTTTGCTTACACGGACTGGAATAAAGGCCCATCGTCAGGAAGAAGGAAAAGAGTACGAGGAGGAAGGAGAAGGCGTTCCGGTGTAGATGCAGACGATGAGAAGGGGTACGAGTCCGCCGTTCAGGTTGACTCTGACGATGAGGGTAGACCTGTGGTGGGAGATAAACTGCCGGGAGGGGCAGTCGTATCCAGATCTGCAGGCAACATCCCACTGCGGGAGCAGGGGGTGCTCAGCATGGGTACGTTGGAGTTCTCGACGTACGACGACGCTCCACCCGAGAGCAAACCAATATGTGTTGCGGTCTAAAACACCCCTTAGGGAGGAAAGAAGCTGGTCGCCCTCCTAAAAGACTCACATGACGCTAAGTCATGTGAGTTTGCTACTCTTAAGCCCGATGTCAACTCCTATGACCCCCTCAAGTTCAAAGTTGGAGAGATTGACATGGATGGGAAGCGCTCAAGAGTTAGAAAGAGGCAGTTGGGGCCTCGTTTCGAGATGAGAGGTGATTTTGTTTTTTCTGCCGCTCTGCAGGCTATCACCGACGAAGTCTAGCTCCGAAAGGTCGGACTGGGAAAGCTCTTTTCCAAAGATAAGGGAAGCGACAGAGACGAGGCAGCAGAGAAGGAAAAGGACGAGCCTAAGGCCTCGGAGGAAAATTCTGAGGAATCGGCAGCAAAACAGTCAGTGGAGCTGCTGGGAAAGGACTTCCAACCTAAGGTTGAGGCAGGAGAGCCGTCTTCCTCTTCAGCTTTGTCCTCTTGTCTTGCCAAAGCCGCTCCTTCGGGAGCTCCACAGGAAAAGCGAGTGGAGGGACCTACGGATGAGATCCTGGTGGGCATAGAAGACGTTACAGGAGTGGAAGATCCCCTGGGTGGGGATATCACCGACAGCGAGCCTCCCTCTCTTATTGCAAGCATGACAGAGGGGGATAAGTTGGACGGGGAGACGAGTGCTTGGATTATGTCCACTTGTGGAGAAGGTTCTGAGGATGAGGATTCTGATGATGAGGATTTTGAGGCGAGGTTGGGGGGACTCCGGCTGGGGCCCGCAGGTACTGGAGACACTGTCTTGCCTCAGAAGCAGGAGAAGGAGAAAGAGCCTGCCCCAAAGGGTTTTTCGATAGCATGTTTCACGAGGGAGGCCTGGGAAGACCCCTCTATCATGCCTGTCAGGTCTACTGGAGGAAGGTTGGACGACAAGGTGAGGAAGGATTCAGGCCCCCAGTCATTTACCAGAGCCATGAGGTGTGAGGAAGCAGATAGGTCTGCCTGGAAGAACGGAAAGTGGAGAGGAAGAGGGACCCTCGGAGGGGTTCCCAGTCTCTGTCCTCTGCTCGTCTGTCTGGCAGGGGGTGGGGTCAGGGCAAGCGTGCAGGCTTCACCTTTACGGGTGTGGCTATGTATGAGGACGAATTGAGCCACTTCAAGAAAGGCTCGACTTAGCTTCCCGCGATAAAGGAGGAGATAGACTCTGGGACACATAGGATGGCGGCCCTCAAGGAATAGCTGATGAACATCGTGGGAAACAAGGTCCTGGAAAGGAAGGTGAAGAAGGCGGAGGTACGTGCGGTGGTGGGAATAGGGTGGTGATGTATATGGAAGGAGCAGGACGACGGGTCAAGGAAGCCAAAGTATCGCTTTTTCGTGAAGGGCTTTCTCAACGGTAGGTCTATCGACACATATGTTGGTACCCCCTCGATGGCGGGTATCAACTGTGTGGCTCTGTTCATTGTGTCGCAGGAAATAGAGATAGGGGCGGCAGACGTTACTGTTGCCTTCCTGACGTTGAAGGATCACAACCAGGAGAGGGTCGGTGTAACCCTCCCGAAGGTCCTTCCTGAGTACCCCAAGGAGTCCGCATTTCCGGACATCCCTCAAGAGAGGTACGAGGAGCTCGTGAAGGAAGCCCGCAAGTTTAAGGCGGGGGAGACGTATCTCATAGAGATGGGTCTCTATGGGCTGCTCTGTGTAGCGCAGCTCTTCGACACCATGCAAGTTGGAGGGGGTCTGCAAGAAATTTGGCTTTCGGCATGTAGACACGGCGATCGCAGTGAGAGGGAAGAAGGAGGAGTCCGCCACAGCGGTCATCATGAACTGGATCGATGACTTGCTGACGGGAGCCAGTAAGAAGGAGCACAGGAAGCTTCAGGCCACCCTCAACAAGGAGTTAGGGTTTGGCTCGGTGTGCGTCATCAGGCAGGGTTCTGAACAAAAGTTCTCTGGGGTTGACATAGAGAGGGTAGGACTGAGAAAAGTGATTCTCTCCCAGGTCTTTTACTTGGACAATACCGACACCGCTCCCCTCTGGGAGATTTTGAAGGAACGGCGCCCCCAAAAGCCCTGGAGAGGTCTCAACGGGAAGCTACGAGGCCGTACTATGTGCGGCCCATGGTAATGCCCACTTGGTTTCTAGTATTAAAAGTGATAAACAAATTCTGTCTAAAAGAAAATTGATCAAATAGAACATAAAATAATGTCTGAAAAGTCTATTGTGATATGTTTTAGCTTGTAATAGTTCTTGGTCGGTTCCCACTAGTTCTCACACAAAAAGTGGGTGTCCGGCGTTTTGGTTCGTAGGTTCCTAAAATATGGTTCCTGACCCCTCTGAACTGAGGCTGCCACAGGAATCACAAAGGACCTAAATTAAGTATATGAATACCAAAATTGCTAGAAAGTCAAACAGAAACCTTAGGATCCATGGAAGAACCCTGAAAAACCAGTAGGAACCGTATGAGAACCAAAAAACTATGTAAGAAGTTACTAGGAACTACGTCAAACTGCCTAGGGAACTACAAAGAATTTAGTCCCTCAATTGGCCCGAGACGCTCCTGATGTTTAAGTGATACTAGTGCTGCTTGCATATTTAAGTGATACTAGTGTTGCTTGCTTCTTTAGACTGGATAAGAGGGAAGCCATCTTCCAGGGGGGGCCAAAGAGGGTTAATGGAAGCGTGTTTATAGATGGGAGCGAGCTAGCACAAGCTGGCACGACTTGTATCTATATTTAATTAGTTGTAAACTCATCTACAGCCTCTTTTAGATACATTTGTTTACAGAGAAACTAGACAGAGAAATGTCAGTTCTTATTTGTTCTTGACGGTTTCTTTGGGTTCCTTCATGGTTCCTAAAAGGCGGTTCCTAGGCTTTTTGGTCAACGTGAGAACTAAAAGCTCGGACATGACTTTATCGTCGGGAACCAACATCAATCTCTCATCTAGGTATAAGGAACTCCTAGGAACTTGAATCAAAATGTTGCAAAAAGCTTAAAACAAGCGTTTTTAGAGGCTAGATTGATAGTAGACTTAGTAGTCTGTACCTATATCTAACCTAGAGTTAGTAGGAACTACTAGGAGTGCGGGACCATAGACGGGAAGTCGGCAGAGCCGTCAAAGGATGAGGAGGTAGATGAGGCCTACGAGAAGCCGTTGTGGGCTGCAGTAGGTACACTGCAGTGGAGGGTGAGGATGAAACCTCTGAGAATGGTGTGGGGGCACACTGTGGCTCAGAGCCTCACCAAGCCTTCGAAAAGAATTTTTAAGACCGTCGTTCGAGTTTTGGAGGTGATGAAGGCAAGCCTCGATAAGAGGATCTTCAGGGAGATTCGGGGGGACCCGGTCATGCACGCGTATTTCGATGCTGCCTTTGTCCTGACGACCTACGGGGCACGTCTGGGGTATGCCATCAGGGTCCTCAACTCCTGTTTCCTCCCTGCCAGTGATGAAAAGGAGGCCGTTTTCCTCAATTAGATCATGTGGGCGACCAAGTAAGCATCCAGGAGGGTGGGGCCGTCGACTTTGGGAGAAACTCTCGGTCTAAAGTTTCTTTCGAAGAAGCTGGCGGAGATCTTCCATCTCCTGAAGGAGATGTGGTAGAAGAAGAGGATCAGGGTGATTATCTATACTGAGTCCGGTCCCCTTCACGATCAGGTCCGGTCTGGGAAGGCCCAGACTGACTCCACGATGCAGGAAGTTTTAGCCTGGTGCATGCAGGAGCTGAAGGCGGTCGGAGCTGACCTGGTCTGGACCTCCCGCAAGAGGAACGTCGCCAACGTCCTCATGAAATGCGTTCTCCCAGGAGGGAAGCTCACATAAAGCGCAGACAATGGGGTGGAAAGAGAGGAGTAAAGGCGTGGAGGGCAGTGTGTTGTGTTTGTGTTTATGCATATGTGGTAGCAGGAGCTGCCGGGTGGGCAGTTTGGTTGTTGTTTTATTTGTAAGGTGATAGCGCTTTCTGTTCGTTTTCTGTTTCTGCTTTTTACCTGTGCTTCCCTTCTCTCTTATCTGTTCGTGATTGCCGCCCCTCCACTATGGACGGAGCAGTCAGAGAAGCGGGGTAACAGGGGGGGTGGAAGCCAATGAAGTGGAGTAGATAGGCAATTTGTTTTTCTATTAGTCCCGTACTTTCCCTTCTCTCATTCTGACTTCCTTAGCAAGGCCGCATGCAGGGTTGATGAATGAAGGTGGGGCCAGCGCGAGGGCGCTCTGGCAGGGTGGGGCCACGGACTTCAGTACGTATGCTGCTGGATACGGCAGTCAGGCAGGAAAGCAAGAGGTAGTTAGGTATATGGGAAAGGAGAAACGTGTATATAGTTTGGACAGGTCTGTCCTTATCACCACACAAAGGCAAAGACAAAGGGGAAAAAGGGTGTGGAGCCTGGGTGCCTCCACTAATTCGTCAATGGAGCTTGGATTTTTTTTTGCTTTTTACATCCCTGCTCTGGAAGCATGTTGGTTTCCTTACTGTTATGAAGGTAGGGGAGGGATATAAAAAGTCCTTCCTTCAACAGCCTTTTTCGGGGAGGCCTTCAGTCTGCCTCCTTCTCTGTTCATCAGAGTGAGGAGGGCAGTTGAAGGATGAATGCATTAATTTACTGCATGGCTGCATGAATGTATGTGTCAATGAGAACCTAGCCTAGGTGGCTGGGGGATTCGTTCGAGCAAGGCCCGGGTGCTTTATTTTTTTTCGTTCTCTGCTGTCTGCTCCCGTCATATGCAGACAGTGGCATCGTTTCCTAGAGAGACAAAACAGAGTTTCAGGCAGGGTTGCCAAAGTACGGTATGGTGTTTTTTAAAATTCTAGCTAAAGTACAGTACAATTACGGTACAGTGGCTCTCCAAAGCCATCCTAAGAAAATCTATAAAGTTGAAGATGAGAAAAATCTATAAAGTTTAGGATGATGATTTACACAAAAGAATATTTACAAAATTGTTCATATAACATCATGCAGAGACGGCCAGAGAGCGCATGCGATGGTTATAGAGGGCCCTTTGGTTCTTCAATCAATCAATCAATCTAGTTAATCAATCAATCAATCAATCAATCAATCAATCAATCAATCAGTTAATCAATTGATCAGTCAGTCCTCAGTCAGTCAGTTAGCTAGAGCAGCCCGGAGGGTGGGGCAGACACTCCGATGGTATCTGATTCACCTCCAGTCCTTCTTCTGACAGTGACGAGAGCAATATCGGGTGTAATGACACCCGGAGCATGCAAAGTGGGAAGCGCATACAAAGTAGGAGAAACTAGTTTGTGCACAGGGGAGGAATTAAAAGAAAATATAAGAGAATATGGAAAAGTACTTGGACTGGTTTGACGGTGCGTTTATCTTGCTTTGTCTCTCTGATTTCTCTGTCGCTTCTGAGAGAGTGAATTCGCTCTTCTATTGGGAGTGCATGAAGTATGAAAAGGATATTGAAGGGAAAGAGGGGAGACAGAGGGGAGAGAGGGGCCCCGTTGCATATGCATTCACTTGAAGGTGGAATGACATGCATGAACACGGGGGTTGGTGGCTGGTGGTAGGCTAGCTGCTGAGCTCCGAGGTGTGGCTCAACAATCTGCCCTACCCGGGGGAGGAGGGCTCGACAGGGTACTGAGCCTTCCAGCGGTCAAACGTCAAAAAGGCGTACTACCGAGTGTAATATAGTACAGTGTTTTTTGTGAAACACCAAAAACAGTACAAAACGTTGTAATACGGCGTAGTACGATATTTTTTGGCAACGCTGGTTTCAGGGAGGCCTGAACCATGTTAGACAGGAGTCTATGCATGCATGCAAGAGGTTGATCGGTCGATCGCCTTCTACCAGCAAATGGCGCGGTTGAGGAAAGAGAAGGCTGCGTGTGCATACTATGTCTTGGTCCGGAGACAAACCTCATAATAAAAGAATGGAGGAAGCTTATCCTGTCCTCTCTCCCCGAGGGGCATGTGTGGAGTTGTTTTGTTTCAGGTTTGTAGAGCTCAGGAGGGGGTGTGTGAGATTATATCTCTATATCTTTTTGCCCATGATCGTGCCCCCGCTCGGTTCTGCAAGCTAGGGCACGCCGCCGCATAATACATGAGACGTGAATGTGTCTTTGGTGCATATGCAAGTTATTCATGTCCTCGCGCATTCCGTGTACGTTAATTCGATCGATCGGTTCGATCGTGTGCACGTCTATGAGTCGAAGGATGCACGGATATATTGTGGACGTTCTAGCCAGACCTGGTAGTCCTAGCGTCGATGTACCATATACCTGGCCCTCTGTGGTTTCTTCGTACAGTAGCACCATACAAGACCACCAGAAGGAGCTTTAATATGGATGGGAGGCATTTTCTATAAGTTCATTCTGATGTAAGAGTAGGCTCTACACTGAAAAGCAACGTTTCCTTAGTGATACAGATTTTGGGCGCCCGGGAGGGTAACTCAAGACTACCGGACGTCGCTAAGAATCCCTCGGTGGGATCTTGCAAGGTTAATAGTTCACAGAGGACCCAGAATTCCTTGGAAGGAATTATTTTAGAGGTGAGACCCAAATTCTGACTATTAAAATGCATAGAAGTCACTGTACATAGAAGAAGGGATACTCTTGTAGAAGAGATACCCGCATTACCCCGCCTCTAACATCTAACACCTAACCTAACACTATGCATACATGATACATTCTATGCTATATGCACCCAATAAGTTAATTAGGTAAGTATCTCTGGGCGTATTAGTGGTTTAAATTAACATTGTCTCATATGGCTTAACCCTGCATGTTTATACAATTGCGCGCAATCTCAGTACAAATCAAAGAGGACTGCTGTTGCAATATAAAAAACTAAACTGCTTTATGCGTTGCTGCTAAACGCTAGACGCTTATTTATATGGGTTATTATAGGCTAATGGCGGCTAATCGCAATAGCGTATGCATGATGATAGTCATGATCCATTACATAATAACTTACATAACAACTATAGAGGCGGCACTTCGTAGGAGCTTAGCCTAAGAGCGTGTGTGTCTAGGTATGTATGTCTACCCCATATGGTGTCTAAATAGGACCTTGCTGGAGTGCATACGAATCCACGTCATTCTTTGCCCCCCCCACACCAGAAATGGAACGCCAGGCCAGCTTTATACATGCGCTTGCACGTGGAAAACATATCTTCTATAGCCCTTAGGCTATTGCTGTCACTAACAGGGACCCTAGCAGGGATTTGAGGTCTGAGCAATGTTTTTTTCTGATGCATGGTGATGATTAGTGATGATCGATGATGATAATGATTTAAATAACTCTTAAAGCTAGCTCTTAAAATTTTTTTCCGAATTTTAAGCCTAAGTCTGTTTATTTGATCATTCATTGATTTATTCATTTATGCAATTACCGCCACTCAAAAATCCTAACTTGAAATTAAGTGCCGCTCAAAAATTTAATTTAAAAAGTTGAAAAACCTTTTCAAGAGCAGCTTGGAGTGTCGGAGGGGTGGTTACGGCATTGCGGGGGGCATTGACTTAAAGTTTATTTCTAGTGTCTAGCCTGTTTTTCTTCCGCCGTTTCCTTCTGTCCTGTTTACTATTCTCGCTACTAGCTTGCTCGCTCATGCGACCTTAAACTTGACTCTCAGGATTTACTAAGTACTTCTTATTCTTCTGTCATGACCAGCACACTGCCTATTCCTTTTTCTTCCCAGCCCTCCCCCTGCACTCCTCTCGTTCCCCGAATACACGCGCTTGCCACTTAATTTCAGATGGGCAATCTGTAATCAGGCGGGAGTTATGGCATTGCACCACATAATATACCTATACCGACATAATACTGTTATATGTATGTTTTTATAAAGCTATATTAATATATTCTTTATACAACTTGATCATGAATACTATAGGATGTTTTTCTCGAGCGAGCCGTTTTCCTCAAGCGAGCCGTTCTCGTTGTAGCAAGCGTGAACACAGAAGTTTGTTGCTTGACTCGTGAGAGAAGATCGTGCAGTATTGACAGAGAACGACTGATCTGAAAGTGTAATGAGTCATGTCACTTCAACTCAGACGCAAGAGCCATACAGTGGTCTTCAGACGGCGCTAACCATCACAAAGCAAGCATTCAAGCAATCCCAGTCTCTGCTTCTGGTATTCGTGACTAATCTTCGTAAAAATCATCAGCTCTCTGCAACATATTCAGAGAACACTTTTTTCTGTCTCCAGTGTTTCCGTCTCCAGGGATGAAGAGACAAACTTGCAAGAGTGCAGCTCCGGAATGAACCCTCAAGAGACGGGCAAGCCTAGTAGCGTTTCCTTTCGCAAGTCAACCAGAAGAGGCAAGTGCTGGTCAAGATTGCAGTGGCTCCAGATGCTAAGCCTTCAAAGAGAGGGAGATGACAGAAACGAAAACAGTTACATTCTTCCGGACGCCTTCTCCTCGTCGCGTCCTTCCAGCGACCTATCAACCACAGCTCGTCCATGGTATCCAAATCGTTCGAGGCCCTTCCACCAGGCTCCTGATAAGGCCAGAGGCTTTAGAAGCAACGCCACAGCAAATGTCCAGTTGCGTATGCCTTCTACGAGACTGTCCCACCAAGTGAACCACCTTCACGTCTCTCCTCCCCCCAACTGCAATGTCACTGTGCACAGCGAGGTTTTGCACAACACACCCAGTTCAAGTCAACCTGCAAGTGCAGAATAAGTCTCTTAGACAGTCACCCTGTTGTAACAGTTCTAACTGCAGGGAGCCATCTGGTTTCCACATCCCCAGATGAAGACTCCGTCTTTCTGCCTATGCATGAGACTGTCCCCGTCTCTACACCCGCAGACCGCGACTCGATCGTTCCACGCGCAGCCGTCCCAAGCTTCATGTCTTCTAGCGCGTCTTCTTTGACAGCGGAACCGACCTTTGCATCTCGCAACACTTTTGCAGCGCCGGCTACCCTGCAATGCTGGCAATACGAAGACAGCAGTGCGGGAAAGAGGTGCAGCCAGTGCAAAGTTGTAACTTATTGCAGCGTTGAATGTCAGAAGGTTCACTGGAAGACTCACAGAGCGAAATGCGACAGAGAGTGGGCGGGACACGCTATGAAGGGCACAAAGAAGGAGATGGATAGTGCAGAAGCGCTGAACTTCTTGAAGAGAGTCGAGATAGCAACTGAAGCAAGGAAGCAGGAGCTTGTTAACGAGCACGTGGTGAACTTTGTGGTTAGCTGTCTCTATATCGACGGGCCTATCAAGACGATTGGCTAAGACAGGGATCAAACGGATGTGCAGAGGGACGTTCGACTTGCTCAGCTGATCAAAGGGGTACTAGACGCACTCGCAGCGCTCCCCAACCAGATGGTGGAGGATGCATTGGATAAAGACCCCAAAGAAAGCCTCCGAGATGATTTGCTTCGTCTGCTCTGCCACATTGCCAAACAAGACCTCATACCAGAAAGGGTGAAAGCACAAACAACGTGCCTTTACTGGAGGTATGCAGTGTGAAGGAAGGGTGACACTGTGGTTACGTGTGATTGAAGCCGCGGGTTAAAGTTTTTGTATCACAGTGACTCTGCATGTTTCTCAGACGGTTTGTTCATTAATTGATGGTAAATTTCTTTCTCTTCTCATTCAGTCTCTATCTTTTTTCTTTTTTTTTCCCTTTCTCAGACTTAGAGTGTGAAACCTGCCTTTCTTGTCACTCCCTCTATCACTTTACCTCTATTAGTCAGACAGAACGATAAGAAGCAACCCATAAGAAGAGAGAGGGTTTTCCATTCCCATCTATGTATCTTGGGAAAAGAACGTTCATGGTGACTCTGAAAAGTGTGAAAGAAAAGAGAAGTGAACTCTCGATTTCCCTTTCCTTTTTCTTCTCTGTTTGAAAGTTTCTTTTCTTCAACTCTCTCTGTCACCTCACCCTTTTTGAGTCAGACAGAACAACAGGAAGCAACCCATAAGAAGAGAGAGGGTCTTCCATTCCCCTCTATACGTCTCGGAAAAAGAATGTTCTTGGTTACTCAGAAAAGTGTGAAAGAAAATAGAAGAGTACTTCTATCTTTTTCTTATTTAGTCTCAATTCTTCATTCTTTTTTCTCGCTCTGGTTGAAGTTTCCTTTCTTGTTACTCTCTTTAACAGTGTCACTTCATCTTTCTGAGTCAGACAGAACGACAAGAAGCAACCCACAAGAAGAGAGAGGGCTTTACCGTTCCCTTTTGTGCGTCTCAGGAAAAGAAACATTCTTGGTTACTCTAAAAAGTATGAAATAAACGTGTTTTCTCTCTCACTTGGTCTTAATCTCTTCTCTCAATTCTTTTTCTCTTTTTCACTCTTGCATTTCAGCACTAAAAGTCATTTCGCTTTTGGCAGCCTTTTGCCCCTCTGCCAGATGGCCTCAGATCGGAACGAAAAAGCTATTCAGATAAAGGAAAAATGATGCCGCATATGCTTTTTCTTCAATTGTAAACCGTTTACGGCATAGGCTAGACCTGTGCGGGCCGGCCAGGGAGGTCTGATACGTTTAGACGCTTTCATTGGGAGCTGCATGTCGGACATTCGGCATTGGGGCGGGAAACCAATCCTCCAGACATAAATCCTAATCCTAATCCTAATCTTATAAGTATAAAAGTATCATTTTAGTTTAAAGCTACATTTGAAGCAGCTTCAAACCTCAATGGTAAAAAACTATGCACTGTAATATATTGTACAGCACTAGACGGCTTAGTAGTAGAGGCGCTATAGTAGATACAAAATGGACCACACTAGCTAGGGACCACAAAGTTCAGTGTTCATCTCTCAGGCAAGCTTTTTATTAAATTTTTTTTTTGTTTGTTTTTCATTTTCTAAAAATCATTCTTTGCACACTCAATTTATACACACGTTTATTCATGTCAGGCTTTAGGCTGGGCCACCCTGTCATACTGAAACATATAGTGGACAGACTCCAGGAGAAGCTACTGGACAAGACAGTCCGCGTTCCGTCATGCGGCATGCCTGCAGTGTCATGATGCGTTTGCCGCCGCGCGGAGACAGGAGAAAGGGGGCGTCTGGAGGAGACCTCTCCAGTAGTCGTTGACCATCGTCGGGTCGCAGGAGCACTCAACAACCTCCAACTCGAGACCTTGAGACCGAAAGACTTCCTGCAGCTTCGCTCGTGACCAAAAATAATTTTGCACACTCCAAACGACTTTTCCCTCGTCATTTAACACATTTGCCTCGAGAAGTTCCCCCTCGCGCAGAGCGGCGCCGTCCTTTTCGAAGTCGAAATTGGGGGTCCGTCGGATCAGGTTATATCTGCACGCAGCGGCATGCAGGCACACGTGAATACATGCATGCAGCATGAAAAGACGAAGACGGGGAAAACAGGTTGCATCTCTGTTTGTCTGCCTTGAAGCAGCAGTACGTAAGCAGCGTTCGACATGAGTGACTACTTAAAATCCTGTTGGGACGTGTAGAGGCAACGTCCACCCTTCCTTTCCTTTTTGGACAATGCCCCCCCATCTTCTCTGCTTGGTTGCATACCTCTCTCGTTTCGCTTTCTTTGCCTTGCGTTCCTTTTCGCCTTGTCTTGCACAATGACCATCCTCTTTGCTTGGTTGCATACCTCTCTCGTTTCGCTTTCTTTGCCTTGCTTTCCTTTTCGCCTTGTCTTGCACAATGACCATCCTCTCTGCTTGCTTGCATACCTCTCTCGTTTCGCTTCCTCTTCCTTCCGCTCCTTTTCGCCTTGTCTTCTATGCTTGGCTTTTTTTTTTCCCAGACAGACAAACAGACAAAGAGACACACACACACACACACGGAGAGGCTGAGGGCGAAGGAGAGAAAGGGAGGGGGGGGCGGGAAGCGGTACTGCGGCAGGCATACAGCCAGACGGACAGAGGGCGTGTGTAATGACTGACAGACCATAGACCGACAGACCGTTTCCAAAAGTCGGGAGGTCTGGGGAGAGTGTCTGGGTGGACGTTCATCCCGACCATCACGCCACTCCCGGGCTTCAGATACACTGCGCAGACTTTGACCATTTCTGTCAGTTCGTCCTCGTTTTTTGCATTCACGAAGAACCAGTTGACTAGAATGACGTCGAACTTCTCCTCCGAGTCTGCTTTCAACCCTGAGCCTTCTAGAGCCATACGGACCTCAGACAACTTCGAGCAGTCTGCCTTGAAGAATCCTACCTTGCCCTCTTCAATCTCGAGACTTTTCCCCCGAGCTAGAATCAGAATCTCCTCTGACATGTCAAGACCCACCACTCTCTTTGCCCCCCGCCGGACGCATTCCCTCGAGTACGTCCCGTCTCCGCAAGCCAGGTCCAAGACAGACGCTCCGTCGAGGAGCTGTGGACGCGCACTTTCGACCAGTTTGAAGATGGTGTACCGCTCTATAGCCAGGCGCACGGGAGACTGCTTGAGTTCCGAGTACACCTTGGAGCCTTCTCGGTCGTAAGACTTGTCACCGACACTCATCGCTGGGTGAACTCCAAAGGAGACGGCACTGAGAGCAAAGACGGAGACGGGAACAAGGCCGCTGAATCGAGGACCAAAAAAACGCCCCAAAACACGAGACGCGAGCAAAGGAGTTGGAAGTAGAGAAAAACGGCGGTAAAGAGGGGAGGGCAGGACTCTGAGGGAGGTGGAGAAAATACTGAGCTCAATATATCGATATACTAATAGTCAATGAAGCTGTCCGCCGCTTCTTGCTGCTGAATCTGCACCCGCAAGACGCGCGCATCGCGCGCGCATGCGCACGCGCGCGACGGAACTTTATTAATAATTGTCACTTCAAATTTTGTGTGTTGTTTTACGCATGCATGAGCGCGAGAATACACGTCGGAGGACGTTGGAGGAGATTGGAGGAGTCCTTGGATGAAATTTGGATGAAGTTCGATGATGGTTGATGATGTCTGATGAGTCCTTGATCAGACATGATCACACCAACCATACATACGCACATGAAGTACCAGTTGCGGCAGTTCCATGTATGAATGCACAGGAAGCCACTTAGAGGTTGCCCGGGGACTGTGTGGAAATCACATGAGTTTCTTTCCTCTCTCTGTCTGACACATCAGAGACAAGCGTAAGGTCTTTTCCTTTGGTTGCTTCGTTTTCTGGAGCTTTACCGGAAAGGAAACTTTTTTGGATTCCGTCAGCTGGAGTAGAAAGCGTCCCTGCTGCTCTGATTGAAGGTTCGTTGAGAGGGCTTTGGAAACACCCGAGAGGATGTGTTGTCGTTTGAAAAAAAAGAGGGGAAGCAATTTCGTTTCGTTCTCAGATTCGGGAATATTTCTGCAGACAGACAAGGGCACTTTTCTCTCATCATACGTCTCCCCTGATTACCGAACAACCCTTTTCTACTGTTTGCTGCATTGTTTCGTACTTTTGCTGTGTGACGGCTTTCCGTTTTTTGGCCAACGAAGTTTTTTTTTTTTCTTTTTCTTTCCGGCTCATCCCTTGATTGTCTACCTTTGCTCTGCAGGCCGCCGCATACTATTTGAGTGCAATCCGATTTGACACGAGAATGAGTGCCGATCCTCGCGCTTCCGCCTTGCTGGAGGACTTCTTCGCCAGCGTCGAAGACAAGCCTGAGGAGCCTCGCTCCTCTTCCTCCTCCCCTTCTTCCTCCAACCTCCCAGTCAGTCAGCAGTCCTTTGATGGTGAACCGGTTCTCCACGAAACGAGAGACGGCGGCCACGACCTTCCCCTTCCCGTGCGATCATCTGCTAAGTCGGACCCGGCAGCAGACCCCTCAGCAGGTCCCGCCGTTCCCCCCGCCCCTCCCCCCGAGGAGCCGAATATTATTGATGAAGAGAACTTGATCGATGCGTTGGATGACATCGAAGAGTTTCAGCCCGGTCAGTTTTCTGACAAACAGCGTGAGACTCTTTCTCAGATGGGCGTGGTGGGTGCCATCGGGGGTTTCCCTTCCGTTGGCCTCACTGCCAGGCTGTCAGCTGCAGCTCCATCTGCTGCACAGTCTGGGGCGGCGGCAGGGGCAGGTTGGGCGTCTCAAACAGATGAGAGGGGGGGAGCAAGTGAGGGTGCCCAAGCCCACGACGAGAGAAAGGGGGAAAGGAAAGAGGAGAAGGGGGAGAGGGCGAGACGGGAGGAACAGGAGGAAGGGGGGGAGGAAGAAAGTGCAAAGAGCAGTAAGGAGAAACCTCGCGCTCACCTCTCCACTCAAGACGCTCAGACGCATCCCTCCAATCCCTTACCTCATCTTCCCTTTTCAGTTGCTCAGACAGGTCTGCCAGAAAGGGAAGGAGGGGAGGATACGGCACTAGATCTTTCCCTTCGAGATCAGGAGCACGAACACCAGCAACGCACCGAACAGCCTGGTCATGCGAGTTCGTGTTCAGCCTCTGCCATCGTCGCCTCGGCAGGCCGGTGGGATCCGAACTTACCAAAAAGAACAAATGAAACCGTCTATGTATCTGTAATTTCAGAGGGGAGTGCGGCGACCTGCAATACAGACCGTCTCGGGAGGGACTGGGGAAGGGTGGGTGAGACGCAGGGTGTGGAAAGAGGGGGGTCGATTGGGGGGAAGAGGGCGGGAGAGAGAAATACACAGCAGCAGAAGCAGCCCGCTGCAGCTGCAGCAGCTGCTGCTGCTTCATCATCTACCGCGGGAGACAGAGAAACACAGGAGAAGGAGCACCCCCCTGCAGCTGCTGCTGCTGCCTCATCATCTGCCCAATCGCGTCCTGCGCCTGCAGCTGCCCGATGGGAGAGATCCACTTCCCCGAACTTGATTCAGGCCCTCATTCCGACCAACATGAGTTGGAATTGGGCTGCACCGGGCGGGGGGCAGTGGGACGTTTCCGTGAAACCGATGGGTGGGGAGAGCAGGCAGGAGGTGTTTTGCGTCTCCGCATTTGGCGAGAAAAGCGCGAAAGAGACAGCCAGAAAATATGCAATGACGCATCATCGCCCTCGCGCCGATCCTCCTTCCGACGACGACACTCGACAGGTAGACGGGGGGGCACATGGGAAAAAGAGGAAAGGGGAAAAAAAAGAGAGAAGCGGTGAAAAGAACGAAAACGTGCCGAAAACAAAGGGCGAAGAATCTGGCAAAGGGAGGGATAGGGGTGGGGGTGTGAAATTAGGGGGGGATGCAGAGAATTCGCATGGTGGGGGGTCGAATAGAGCCGTGAACAGACAACGACGCCAGGCAGCGGGTAGGTCCTCGTCTCCCTCTCCTCCCTCCCCTTCTCCCTCTAAACCCTCGAGGGGGGCAGGCAGAGAGGTCAAGAGGGGGAGAAAAGGGGGGGGGGAGATCCAGAAAGGCAGAGGGATCAAGAGGGGAGGAGGCAAGAGTGTCTCTGACGAAGAAGAGGGGGAAGCCGATGTCGCTCATCCAGGTGAGAAAGAAACGCAGGTCAGTCGAGGCCGAAAGACAAAGAAAACCAGAACAACACATGAGGAGAGTGAGAAGAATGGGGAGGAGACGGTTGTAGAGGGAGAAGAGGACAGCGAGACTGAGGGTGTGCGGCTGATGTGGAATGAGTTCTTCAAGTCTTGGCGAGTCATCATGGTTCTCAGCAGTGAGGCGAAGTTCAATCACCTTTTCGACGTCGCTGTGTACAAGCCGAAAAGGGCTCGGAAGGAGGGAGAGAAGTGCCTCGAATTGATGGAGGAAATGTATCGAAAGAGGCAGACGGACTTAGACGAGGTCCGGCAAACTGTTCATGATCGATTTCCGATTCCCAACCCCCCCTTCGACAAGGACGAAGGAGAAGAGGAAGGAAAGGCAAAGGCAGAAGAGGAAGGAGAGGCAAAGGCACCAGAGTAGAAGGAATGACCCGATCAGAAGACACACACAGGGGAGGGACGGGAAGGACAATAAAAACATAAAGAAAGAAAGACGCACGTACACATACGCACAGAGAGAGGGGGGGGTGGAANGGGGGGGGGGGGGGGGGGGGGGGGGGGCAAAGACGAAAAAGTTTGTGGAGAAAGGGGAAAGAAGACGGAGAGACGGGGTTTTCCCCTGCTTTACAAAAGGCAGAGGGAGGAACACGATTTGGTCGGGGGCGGGGAGCTGCGGCAAGAAGGCCATAGAGAGAGAGACTGAGGGGAGAGGGGCTCGTCGCGTGGCTGCATGTATTCTTCCTTCATCTCTCTTCCTTCTTCCTTCATCTCTCTTCCTTCCTTCCTTCCTTCCTTCCTTCCAGACGACGGAAGGAAGGAACCTGCATGACAAGTTTTAATTCTCGATCATTTGCTGAGACCTCAAATCGGATTGAGTCGAAGCATTTATTTATTTATTTTGTTCGTCTTCTCGCTGCGATCGATCGAAAGCAGCCAGAAGAATTTGAAGACAATCACGGCCATGTATGTAGGCAGTGCGGTTCCCCTTCAATTCCCTCTTTCTCTCTTCACTCCGCATCGCCCTCTGCATCTCGATCTCTTTGCCTGTCTGTCTTCCTGCTCGCCTGACTGCCTGCCCGCCCGTCCGCCCAACCGCTTGCTCTCCTGTATTAATTCTGTATGTCTGTCTGTCAAGACAGCACCACCGTATCAATATCTGTGTTTCACGAGTGCAAGGTGTTTTCCCCCTTTCCTGCTCTTACGTGGGAGTGACAGTAAGCGTCGCGTGTCGTCGATGATCGTTACGTACACGTTGAAGGAATGGTGGCCGGTGGGACGTGTAGAGAGAGGCAATTAAGGGGCGCTTGATTCTACCATATCATTCTTCAGGCTTGGCACCCACGTTTTCTGAGTGACTTTTTTCTTCTTGCACCGTTCTTTCTTTCTTTCTTTCTTTCTTTCTTTCTTTCGTTTCGTTCGTTCGTTCTTTCTTTCTTTCTTTCTTTGTTTCTTTCTTTCTTTCTTTCTCTTTCTTTCTTTCTTTCTTTCTTCTTTTCTTTCTTCCTTTCTTCCTTCTTTCCTTCATTCCAGTGGTCTGTTGTGTACATGAGAAGAAGAAAGGGGGGGGCGGGGAACGTGTTAAAATAGGCTGCCGTCACAGTGAGGGAGGGAGAGAGCGGTCGACAGAAAAAAAAAAGGTGAGGAAGGAGCCGGGCGCCTGGTCGAGTAGGGGAAGGGAGGCTTTGCTGGGATCGTCACGGTGCTCTTTTTTCACACCTCGCTTCCCCTCAGTGCCTCAAGACGTCCGTTTTATCGATCCTCGCCTGCCTGCCGTTTTATCGATCCTCGCCTGGCTGGATCGAGGGAGGGAGGGGGGAATGGGCTCCTTCCTGCACAAGTGCACTGTCCACAAGTGCGCCTGTCTGTCTGTCTCTACCATTTTTTCTCCTTCGATGGCTCGCATCCCGGGTCCCTCCCGGACGTCTCTGAATCATGCAGTTTGCGGTACGTGTGGCCGTGCATGTGTGGGTTTCGCTTCGCGAATGCGAAGATGCATGTAGTATGTTTGTCCTTGCGCTGCACCGCAATGAAGCTGTCGGTTCGGGAACGCGTGAACGGGTCAGAGCCGAGACAGACAGAGACGGACCTGTATACACGGAAACGATACTGTGTCGTGACAAAAACTTCGGTCTTTTTGATCGATCTCATGGAGGGCGCACCTCGATCTTGAGTAAGAGAGGAAGGGGACTGCGGATAAAAAGGTTGGGGGGAGAAACTGCTTTCGCGTTTCGTTGATTGCAAGCCCTAGTGCAAGCCTCAGAAAGAAAGAGAACTTATCGATCACCTGTAAGCACTCGTGCATTGTAAATTGAGGCGGCGTCTTGCAACACGTCACATGTTTTTTATCAGCCTGCGCATTACCGGTAGAGGCTGATCGAAAAGCTAGATGAGAAGTCGGATAGAAGTCGGAATATACAACACTCGGGAAATTGTCGTTCGTCTTTATTGATCGATGTTGGTGCCGATCGAAGTGTGGTCTGTAAGGCGTGTTTCATGTATACAGATCGATCGATGTCAAACAGCCACAACTAGCAGTGGCAATCTCGCTGCAGCCGGCTCCGACGATCTATCTGCTTTGGAAGTTCTAGAGGAGGTTTGACCTTGCTCAGGTAAGAGGGCTCTCTCGATTCCGTGTAAACCTAGGTGTAACCTCATATATAACACAACAGTTGTCACAACTTATGATCGTGTGATAACGTTGCATTACGTTAATTATAATTAAGATTATGTTACTTTAATAACAGTTTAAGAAAAAAACCCCAGAGAAAATCTTGAAAAACGATCGACCTATATAGGGTTCGGATTCGGATTAGCATTTATGTTCCGGGTTTGTCCCGAGGTCCACTACCAGAGAAGATGCCTATAGAGATCTATATAAAAATTACTTGAAACTAGACTTGAAGATGTCTAGATAAAGATGCTATAGGGAAGATATTAAAATAATGATTTCAATCTACATTTGAATAATGATTATATTAGATTATATCATCATTTTCAATCTCCATTGCTCACATGAAGAAGCAGCATTCCTCGGCTTTGCACTATAGCTCTATAAATAGAAAAAATAAAAAAGGGGCCATGTCCCTCAGTCTGTCCTTCTTTCTTTCTTTCTTCCTTTTTTTCTTTCTTTTTTTCTTTCTTTCTTTCTTTCTTTTTTTCTTTCTTCCTTTCTTTCTTTCTTTTTTTCTTTCTTTCTTCCTTTTCCCTCACTTCCTCTCACTCTTTCCCCGTCGTTGTTCATTCTTGACGACCATACTTGTTTTTGAGGGGAATATTTCGTTATGTCAGTCTGAGTGTGTTTCATCCGATTGATTGATTGATTGATTGATTGATGAACAAACAAGGGCGGAACAGAATCAATCGGGGGGTGAGCGAAAAGCATATGGGGGGGAAACGCGAGACGGACGACCCCAAGAGGCCCAGGCTGTGGGGCTTGGATGGCACCCCTCGCGTGAGCGTGGGAGGCGGTGGGAGGTGACGGGCTCGAGCCTGCACGGGTACGGAGGGGCGTACGGGGCGCTCGTGTTTGTGCGGTTCACAAGCGGGTCTGCGAGCGGGGTGCATACTATGTGCGGCTTCTCCGTTCTTCTTCTCCCTTTTTCTCCCCTTTTTGATTTTTTTTATTATGCTTACTACTCGCAATTTCACTCTCCTGGAAAACAAGTCGTGCTTCAGGGATGAACCGACCAAACCAATTGAACTGACTGAACTGACCGAACTACAGGAACTGAACTGAAAGAGAAACCTTTGCTTGTACGTCTTCGGTAGAAAAGATAGGGAATCAAAGGAGATTGGGAGTTCTAATCTTTTTCTTTCTCCGTCTCCTTCCGTTCCACCTCGGGTGATTTTCTTTAGAGGTCATCTGACAGACCTCTAACTGATACGAACTGACAGAAAGAATCTCACTGGAGCGTGACCCTTGGGGGAAAAAAAAACATAAAAACAGAGGAGTCCATCTCCGTCCTTTCTATTCCCCCTGAGGTACTTGTTTTTTCCCTTTCCTTCTCGTTTCCCCCTCCGCTCGGGCATGCCGGTGCTGTTCTGGCGCTTTGATCGGTCATGGGGACCCTCTTCCAGGCAAAATGCAGGCAGTCCTAGATCGTTTCAAGGATGGGATAGAGAGCGTGTTGTAACTCAGCCTGTAAGAGAACTACCAGATAAAGCAAAAGCCTGTTTGCTTAGAGATGGAGCCACCCTCCACTTCCATCTGCCTCCCCACCCCTGTTAGGCTCCCATCGATTCAATTTACCCCAGTGGGGCCTAAGTCGAAAGTTTGACTCTATGTATGACGCTCTAGGTTGGCCAGAGTCTATACGGCTCACCGGTTTTAACCCCATATATCATTATCATCATTATGTAAAAATACATGTGCGTGTCAGTGGTACGTAAACGGGTTCTAAGGGGGGGGGTCTTTGTATGCCAGTCAAACAAAAATGACCGTTCTTTTCCATTATTAAAACACATTTTTAACCCTGCAAGTTGCCAGAAATATAAAAGAATTCGAGGTAGAAATATGAAAGAATATGCAGGAATATGAGGTAAAAATATGAAAGACTAGATGAAAGAATATATAGGATTATGCAGGAATATGAGGTAGGGATCTACAGGTGAAAATCGGTAGAAATTTGAATTAAAATTCCTGGTACCAGGAAATCATTATTTTCTTTCATATTCCTACCAAATCTAGTACCAAATATTCCTGTATATTCCTTCATATTCCTACCCCATATTCGTATATATTCCTGTATAGATTCCTTAATATTCCTACCTATCTTTTTTATCAAAATTCCTGCTGCCAGGAATTTTTATCTTAATTTTTTATACTTTACAGGAATTTAATTTTTAAATTCCTATTAATTTGTATCTGTAGATTCCTACCCCATATTCCTGCATAATCTTACGTATTCCTGCCCCATATTCCTATATATTCCTTCATATAAATAATAAAATCATATTCCTACTCCAAATTCCTTCATATTTCTGGCAACTTGCAGAGAAGTCAAAAAAACTGGGTTTTCAATTTTTTTTTAGGGGTTGTGTCTAGGGTTGCATACCGCTGTGAAGGAAGGTAGGCCGGGGGGGGAGGGGGGGGGTCTTACGTGCCACTGATACTCAAATAAATTTTCATATAGCCCCAAAAGTTTTAAATCTAAATTGAATTGATAAATGTCCGTTTATGAACGGTTTTTCAAGCTTTTTTTCTTATTTATCGAGCAAACAAGTCCTCCAACTCCTGTTTCTAGGCCTGTGTATGCTTACAATTGGAATGGTAAAAAATCATATACTAGATCACATATTACACACATAATAGAATTATTACACCAAGTTTTGAAATCATACTAGCTTTATATATATGTATATATATTTTAAAAAAGATACGACATGTTGAATAATGTGTATAAATGCATGCAAAATTGTAACGCCGTACACAAAACTGTTTTCACCTTGTACGTTTGGTGCTAGAGCCATAATTGCTTATGGGAGGAAGGCTTACAGATTTCTGAAGATGTTGAGTCATTGTTGACTCCTGCAGACGTAATCAGACGTACTAAGACATATACGGCTCTCAGTGACATATTGCGGCAGCCGCAAGTCACCTCCTGCATGAGACAGCTATGAGCTATCCATGTATACGCATGCAGACCAAAATCACACATTGCAAAATCGGCGGAGGTAGGGAAGGATCCCTGTCCCTCTCTATCTCTTCCTCTCAGGCCCCCCTCTTCCCCCCCCCCCACTGATAGTTGAATTTCCTTGATGGGCAGATGGATAAACCGATTGATCCATCGACCGAGATGGCTAGAGAATTTCCTCCTGACGCTCCGACATCACCATCCGGGCCCCCAATCTGCACACACACACACACACACAAACAATTGGAAGACAGCCGAAAAGAGTGGCTGCACCCATGTTCTCGGTCTTCAACACGTGAAGTCACATTTTTTGAGATGTCATCAAACCAGCAAGAAAAGGTTCCGCACCACTGCAATCGATGGAATTAAATACAGAAACACTCATGCCTCCTTGAGCAGAAGTAGGTGTCGTCGGCGGACGCGGATAGCCAGAGAATGATGAGATGGAACCTAATCAAATGAAGGGAGGGAGGGTTTTAAGTGTGAAGTGGAAAAGGAGGCGCGCCGCGCACAGGTGGTTGGGTTTTTGCCGGTGCCATCGCTCCCTTCCACAACCCTTGCAAGAGATTGATACATTCATTTAATCCCATTCCTGCGAAGTTGAACAGATGTCAGGCAACAGAACAGCTTTTCTGTTGTTGACCAACCTCGCCGGGGTGATGTTTGAGAATTCTGCAGCAGAGACAAGAGAAAGTGGGGAAAACAGATGTAAAGATTCACGTGCATTGCAGTACACAGAGGCAAAAGTCAACCGTAAAGACGAACAGAAAGGCACACAGGCAGGCAGGCAGGCAGGCAGGTAGAAATGAAGGAAAAGGAATCTGATCCTCGTGCATGAGTGCGTTCAAGATGAATCAAGAAATCCTGAATGTTAACAAACAGGCAAATGAGTCCATACGGTAGAAAGAACGCTCAAAACGAGAAGGCGCACAAACAAAGAAAAGAAACAAAGAAAGAAAGAAAGAAAGAAAGAAAGAAAAGACGAAAAAAAAAAAAAACCAGGGAAAGAAAGAAAAAGAAGAGAGAGAGAGAGAGAGAGAGAGAGAGAAAAGAAAGAGAAGAGAGAGAGAGAGAGAGAGAGAGAGAGAGAAAGAGAAGAGAGAGGGAGAGAGAGAGAGAGAGAGAAAGAAAGAAAGAAAGAAAGAAAGAAAGAAAGGAAGGAAGGAAGGAAGGAAGGAAGGAAGAAGGAGGGACGAAGAGTATCAGGGGACAGTTTCCTCCAGAACGTATCCATTCGCTCCGTCATTCACTTTCCCTCCCGGCTTTCCTGCTTCCTTGGGCGGCACCTCGCTGCTCTCCTCTTCTTCTCCACTTCCTCTGTATGATGTGCAAGTACACACCACACCTCTACACAAGGTGCTTGCTGGTTTGTTGTCTCAGAGAGGGCTTCCTTCCTTCGCTGACTGACCTCGCTTCCCTTCCAACCGCCTGGAATCCTGCTCGATCACCTGTGGAAACGACCGACAAGAAAGAAAGGAAAAAGGGATTGAATTCTATATTATGACATAGTGAAAAGACAGCGTGACTGTCTGAAAGACTTGATTGCTTGTAGACGAAGACAGGCATGCAGCCAACCAGCCAGCCAGCCAAACGGATAGAAAGAAAGATCTACAGATGAACACTCGACAGGCAGAAGGAGGAAGGCAGGCAAAGTCCTGTTGTTCTTATTCCTTTCTTTTTTCCTCTCAGGCAAAAAGCAGAACAAGAAAAGACAACTACACCGATAGTCAAAGAATGCCCCCAGACAGGCAGCCAGACAGCCGGACAGACACACAGGCAGGCAGGCAGGCAGGCAGGCAGACAGACAGACGGACAGACAGACGGACAGACACACAGGCAGACACACAGGCAGACACACAGGCAGACACACAGACAGACAGACAGACAGACACACAGGCAGACAGACAGACACACAGACAGACGGACAGACACACAGACCATGCGGGGAATGAGGGCATAGAGTTCCTCCATGAACCCCTCGCCGCTCTCTGCGCGGCTTCCGAGGTCCTTCACCACCTTCCTGCACGCATGCACGCACGTTTGTTCAGACAACTCAAACGCAGTAGAAAAAAACATGTGGGCACACTTTGAAGAACACAAACATCGAGAGAAGAAAAAAGAAGCAAGCAAGCAAGGAAGCAAACAAGCAGGAAGGAAAAAAGAAGAGATAGTGAGGACTGAAAAGAGAAGGAACGGAAGAAAGTGATGCGGGAAGAAAAAAGAGAAATGCCAAGAAATAATGACAAAGAAACACGAAAGAAATAAGGAGGGAGACAAAGAAACACGAAGGAACCAACAAAGCATACATAAGCAAGGTCCACGTACTCCACCTGAGAGAGAAAGACAGAAAGAGGAAAAAGTGGACAGACTCCAGACGTCCCAACTCCGAAATCCTTACTCACGCCTCTCCCGCTTCTTTTTTCTCTTGAATTCGATATTTTTCTTCCTCCTTGCTTGTCTTTCCCTAGGTCTTTCCATTGACACCATTCCTGCTTTGCCTGCGAGTTCATGATGAAGTAAGTAAGACGCTTGGAAGGATTTGTGTGCCCTTTGAATGCCCCCCCAAGGAATATGAATACGTGAGTGAACAAACAACCTAGATGCCATCGATACCGTCTACCGGACCTCAGTAGCAACTGCATTTCATTTCGCATGTGCGCGATGTCCCGCTCCTCCTGTCGCCACTCGTTGATGCTGCAAGAGCCGATGGGAAGAATTTGAGCACATGCAAGGAGAGACCGAGGGAGGACCAGAGTCATGCAATCAAGGACAGTCGAGAATACCGAACAAGGGCAAGAAAG
This sequence comes from Chromera velia, assembly GCA_018398765.1. Taxonomy (NCBI): domain Eukaryota; family Chromeraceae; genus Chromera; species Chromera velia. The sequence continues at coordinate 13,721 of JAHBMJ010000869.1, read as the reverse complement.
AACAAAATGGAGAAATCAGGGCACCTTCCTGGCTTCGCGTTTGAAAGGAAACACTTGAGAGAAGCGCCTCTCTCTCTCTCTCTCTCTCTCCGCCTCTCTCCTACTGAAGTTTTCTTTTATTTTCCATTGCTCTCCCTTCCTTCAGCTTCCCCTTCTCCAAACATATCGTCTCGCTCATTCCGCCTCGAAAAAATGCATCCCTGTCTCTCTGAGCAAGTGCCGGACTGACTGCCGCAAAATTGCGCCAAACCCGATTCTTATTGATCTGCATGCATGCAGCGTTCCATGCAAAGAAAAACGCAAATCAAAAAAGTGCAAAACTTCTTCGAAAAACAGGCAGAGATACACACACACACACACACACACACACACACACAGAGAGAGAGAGAGAGAGAGAGAGAGGGAGAAAGAGACAAAGACGGAAGGCAGGCAGGCATATTGACGGACAGACTTTGCCCGATACAGTCGATGCGAAAAACCAGAAAGAAAGAAGGAGTCAAGTACAGAGAGGAAAAGATATGAAGTCAGAAGGAAAGAAGGAAGGGATCTCCTAGCTTGAAGGGAGGAAGGAAGCCGGCGGACCTCAGAAGCGGAATCACTGCCTCAATTCGCCGGAGACTCACTGCAACACGCAGGGAGGGGGATGAGAAGGGGAAAGAGGCGCAGATGTGAAGAGAGGGCCGGACGGAAGAGAGCAAGAGCATTTGGCCATGCTGACGGCATGCGTTGCGCACAAAACGTAAAAGAAGAGGATCTGTAGTTGCATGGCAACTAAAGTCATTCCAAAATGAGTCAACCAATCGCTCACGCTATTCAATGATTGATCAAATCTGGAGTCTTCTCCCGACTCGAACTATTTCATCGGAGTCTAGATTCAGGTTTTTAGTTCCTGTGGTAGGTTTCATTCGGAGCAACTAAAAAGACATGCACGAAAGACCGAGGCGAAGAACGGAAGCGCACAAAAAGACTCCAAGGGAGAAGAAAGAAGGAGACCGGAGAACTGGGGTAAAAAAGGTTGACTCACGATAGTAAAGTGTGGGTAGAAAGCATACCGCAGCCGCCACGCACAGCAACCGTTCGTACCAATCACTGCAGCAGACACGCGCACAGCCGGGCAGAAAATCTGTGAGAGCAGACAGAAAGGGATGTCGAGATACCAACTTATCAAGGAAATGCTGTTCCGGATCAATCCCATTTTGGCCAACAAAGGAAAACTTTTTGAAAGGTTTGTCAGAGAGGAAGGGCAAGGAAAGTCGCGGAACACTACACATGCCAACGATGTGAAAGGAGTTTTGCACTTTCTGTCTCTGGAGTCTCTTTCTTGCTCTCTCCCCCCCACTCCCTCTCTCTCTTCATCTCTCTCTCTCTCTCTCTGTGTGTGTGTGTGTGTGTGTGTGTGTGTGCGCGCGCGCGCTTGTGTGTGTCATCAAGGTTTTTCCACCCCCCCTCTCCTCCCGGACCGACTCACTCAAAGAAGAAAACGCCCACGACAGATCCGTACAGAATGTTCACCTGCAGGAGGAAGGAGGACAGGGAATAGAGGAGAGGAAAGGAAAGGGTGCATGGATGTTGAATGAGATTTTGCATCAAGAAAGCAAAGTCGCACAGCCGCTGCGTGCTCTTCTGAAAAGGAAAAGAAAGGAAGGAGAAACAATTAGAAGGGCGAATCTCATTTCCTATGGTGCCCTCTTGAGGGAACACTGACAGTTTTGTCCATCCATTTTCTTTCTTTCTTCGTTGCTCTTCAGTACTTCCCTGGCGTGCTTGCCGGCGATTCTATTTCTTTGCCGCCTCATCGACTGACTGACTGCCTGCCTGCCTGACGACCGACCAGAGGGACGAGGACGACAGCAACAATGATCTTATACCTGCACAGAGAGAGAGGCCTTGCGAGCACACGTGAGTGAGTGAGTGAGTGAGTGAGCGAGCGAGATATGAGGGGTACGGGAAGACAATGAGTAATGAGGAAAGGAGGACGGCAGGAAGGAGGGAGAGAACGAACAGAGGCCGAAAGCAAGAGGGAGCGAAAGGAAAGAAAAGTTTTCTCAAGCCAACGAACAGAAAGGCCGGGCAGGGGAGAGAGAGAGAAGGCCATTAGAGAGAACGACAACCGGGCAGGCAGGCACAGGCCCTCAGAGAGCGACTGACAGACAGAGACATGACTAGCAGAGACAAAGGAGACGAAGAGAGTGTCCGAACGATATACTGCACATATGGAGAGGGGGGGCAACAGCCAGATCTCTGGACAGGATCTGCTTGCCTCTCTGGACAGAACGAAGGACAGGAAGTGCCATCCTGACAGACTGACTGACTGACTGACGATGCCATAACGTCCGTTGCTTTGACCTTCACCTTGCTCTCCCGCAGCGCTTTCAATCGGTGCCTCTCGGCAGCCCAGAGACAAACCAGCCAGATCGGTCCTGGATTGAAATTGGAGAGAGAGAGAGAAAAAAAAAAAAGAACGCAAAAAATGATGAAATACAGTAAGTTAGATGGAAAGAAAGTAAATATCGCGTCGTTGCTTTCTCTGTCGACCCAATACAGAAAATGCGAGAATGCATACTTTGTGTCTCCCTTTTTCCATCTTCTCTCCCTCCCCCCCCTCTCCCCTCTCTCTCTGTGTGTGACGTTGTCTTCTTTTCTGATCTCTCATTCTCTCAACCGCGTCTTCCGATTTGTCTGTGTCTATCTGTCACAGTGCAAGCATCCGTCGATCCATCTATTGATTCCATGACTTGCTTGACTTCTTCAAAGTCATCCAGTCCAAAGGAGACAGCCTTCCCGTCTGCTTTCATTCATTCTTTTCTTTCGCCAGACACTCATCCTTGCACTCCTTCACTCATTTGTTCCCAGATTCGTCAGAGAGGATCCACTCCATCAACAGAAGGAAAGCCAACAGGTCGAGATCCGACTCCTCCTCAAAAACGCCCAACAGAGAAAGCGGAAAGAAAAGGAGAGAGAGCCATAAGTCCCCTGGATCACCATAGGGGAAAAGAGAGACAGACGCATAGGCACACGAAGTAGAGAACATTCGAGTGACACGGAACCACACTCACCCACTGACCCCAAAGTGGAAGCATCGGAAGTCCCAAGGCGAGAGAGAAGACGAGAGACCAAAAGTTGGAACCCAATTTCCAGACAGCTGCACAGATCGAACCAACCATCGATGCATTCATCCGGGGGGCAATTGAGGAGAGGAATGCACGGCCGGCGATACAGTGGATCCGTCACGCACGCACACACACACACACACACACACACACACGCACCACACACACACACACGCACCACAAACACACACACACACACACACACACACACACAGAGTGTCACACACACACACACACACACACACACACACACAGACAGACAGACAGACAGACAGACAGACACACACACACACACACTCACACACACACAAACACGCACAGAGCGTGAGAGAGCAGAGAAATAATCAGAAAAGCATAAATTCCAATAAAAACAATTTCATCTCTCAACCTCTCGCTCTTTCCCCCTTTGCATTTGCCTGAGGGGATTCCATGTCTAGGGACGGGCAGTCGCGGCAGAACGGTTTTTCTCCTGCGCAGGAGATGACGCTTGATTCGCGTCGCCCGACGCGAGCGAACAAGAAAGGAAGCAAACACAAAAAAAGCGACGGGAAGAAACGGACAGACAAAGAGATAGTCAGACGAAGGGTGGCGGGGAAGAGAGAGAGAGTACGCGGGTGCAATTCGGACCAAAACTTCACCGAAGCATGTGCTTGCTTGCTTGCTTGATTGATCCAGTGCGGCCTCACCTGCGGGGAAAGACAATTGTAGCCGCCAGACCTGCATTCAAAAAAGCAGAAAGGGACAAGGGAAGAGGGAGTCCGTCAAACCAGAAAGAGAAAAGAGCCGACTACGAAGAGAAGAAAGAAGACACGAGAAGAACTTCTTCTTTTCAATTCAGGGAAGAGAGGGAAGACAGAGACCGGAACGGAAGCCAAACAGTGCAGCAGGTCATCGGAGGGAGAGCACTGCTTTTTCAAGCGGGTCTTTGCAGTGCATATGGACGCCTTAGCTAGCAGCAGTGCCAAGGAGGTGCATGCTGGCAGAAGAATCTACACGACAAAGGTGGCGAAAAAAGAATCATCGATACATATCCATTCATTCAACCATGTATCAGTCCATCCTGGCTCGCCTGCCGCTTCCCGCTCATAATCCTTTCCCAACACACAAGAAAAAGAAAGGGAGGGAATGCACGGAGAGAGAGAGGAAGAATCACAGAGGGCAACGCACTTGATGGTCGTCTATCCGATAAGTTCGAAGTCTGTCACCTGCACGGATGGATCAGTCGGCAGGAATCTGTCTTGTTCTTTTCAGTCACACACGTGAATCTTCAATGGATTGAAATTACACCCCAGCGAGTCAGTTTTGCACACACTCAAACCGATGCGACTCCTAGTCAGTAAGTGAGTCAAAGGAAAGGAAAGAAAGGCGATGAAAAGAAGAGAAAACGATGCTGTCGCTTACCCTTCGAGCTTGTGACTGAACACTACTCATTTCGACAAACGTGCAAACTGAGCGAAACAACGATTCTTCTCCGATTCGAGATCTTCATCTCATGTCCATTTTTTTGGGGATCCAATCATTCAATCATCCGACTGACTGACGATATGCTTCCAACCGGTCCCCAAGGACGAGAAGCTCTGCGAACAGGGAGGTGATTGAGAGGAGAAAGCGGATGGATGGGAAGCGAATGCAAGTGCACGAAGGAATGATTGTGTAAAAAAAGAGCTAAATAGACACACGCAGGGAATTCAAGTAGACAAACGAATGACTGTGTCAGAAGAGAGAGAGAGAGCTAAATAGACACACGTGGGAAAGAAACGACGCGAAAAGGAGCGGCAAAGGCAGAAAAAAGGGCGATCACTCCATGTCAGTGACTGACCCAGACACAACGTTTTTTTCTCCAAAAATGTGCACACACATTCAGCCCTTCTTACTTCCCTCTTTTTCTTTTCACTCCTCAAAGCAAAAATGAGGAGCAAAAGTGAAAATCTCTGAGAGACTTCGCGGAATGATGAAGCTGTTTCCCCCCGTCAAGTAAACCAAGAAGAGAGACGCAGCTGAAAAAAGAAAAAACTCTCCTCCGACTTTATGCTTCCCCTTCAGACACAAAGAGAGATAGACAGACCTGCCGTGCTTTTGTACAGTGAGAACAGCTTCGCAAACTTCTGCACAATCAAGAAAGAAAAGCGAAAGAAAGACAGACAGAAAGCATCAGAGATTCAATGTTGACAAAAACAAACAGTCTCTCACCCTTATCTTATCTAGTCCTTCCCTGGGCGTCCGGCACTCATAAGCAAATCTGGACAGAGTGGGGCATGCCAAACAAAAAGTGGTAGCACCAAATCGCACAAAACACTTTGAATGCAGCGAGCCAGGTTGAAAAGAAAAAGCCGTTGCGCAAAGTAGAGGAGGGAAGTAACTTTTTCAGAAGCGGAAAACCGAAGGAGAGAGGGAGAGAGAAGAAAAACGAAAGGAAGAAAAAAACCGGTCTCTAAAATTCTATCCCCTTTCCCTAATTTCCACAGAACTCCCTCAGTTCAGAAGATCTCTCGTTCATCAGCCGTTCATAGATCGGGTTTCGATTGCTATCCCAGCGCCGCCCCCCAGGCACCCCCCGACCCGACCTGAGCTAGTTGGAAGACCAAATTGGGTCTCAGTCTCATTCTCTCAGGAGGGTACAGAGTCACGCAGCTGCATGCATGGATGCGAGGAGAGAGGATGAATAAACGGACAAAAAGAGGAACCGAATGAAGGTGCGTACGTTTTTTGTTTTTGAGATCAAAATTCAGGCAGACACTTTAGGATAGCAAAGGCCCTTTCGCGATCACTCATGCTCTCTCTAGTCAGCAAGGTTTTCGGAACGTGCATTGAGGATTGCACAGAAAACGCCTGTCGGATGTTGGAAGATCTGATGGACAGATACGAAAATAAAGGGAAGCACCTCTTGAAAATTCAAGAAAAATCTGTTCTTATTTACCCCCCGTCATCTCGAGATGTCAGAGGCATGTTGAAAGTATGAAAGACCTGAGCGACAATTTCTCTGGTAATAACCAAGAAAGCCGGTCGACCCAATTTCTCTACTGAGGCTCCGCCCCTCAGTGACTGACTGACTGACTGGCTGACGAACTGACAGTCTGATCATCTGTTGTTCCTGGAAGTTTGCCGCTGTGACAATCACCTCGTTCATCCTCTGCATACACACACACACACACACACACACACACACATACTCTCCTTTCTCTTCTCGCACTTCTCTCCTTTGTCTTCTCTGCGACGTACTTGGACAGACAGACACTTAGAGAAACAAATGGACAGACACACAGTCAAATCGACAATTAATTTTTCTTCTTTTCGCCTTGCTAATCTTCGACAGAAAGACATCCACACCCGTACAGAAATTACGATAGACGGATGCGAGCAAATCCACGCGAACGAATGGAGAAGAGGCAAAGAGCAGCAGGAGTCACTGAGAAGAAGGGCAAGGGCAAGAAAAGGGGGGGAGGCGGAGATCTGAGAGAAAGACCCAAATTACCTTTTCGACGTGTGCAAGAAATTCGTTCACTGGTCCGAATTTCTCTTTGCCCTCTGCTTGCTGATACCTGCACACACACACACACACACACACACACACACACACACACAGAGAGAGAGAGAGAGAGAGAGTGAGAGAGAGAGAGAGAGAGAGAGAGAGAGAGACTCTGACAGACTGACAGGCAGGGTGAGAGTCTGTAGCGGTTTTCTTCATTTCCTTTTGCTTTCTTCTTTCCTTCCTTGGTCTTGGAGTTCTTCCAAGCAGGCCACAAACACAGAGCTCGAAGGATGCTTTGAAGCGTTCAAAAAGATATGCAAAGACAAGGCAGACAATAAGCAAAAAATCGAGCTGCAAAAGACAGACACAAAAAGAAAAAAGAAGAATTGCACAAATACACAGGGAGACAAGAAATACACAGGAAAGGAATATATGGGCACACAAGCCGAGAGCGTTCCTGTATCAGCCAGTGAGTGTGTCTCCGTACCTCTCTGGAAGCTCTGGGGGAATTTCGAATGGCATCCCGATCTGCAGAAGAAGGGCGGAGGGAGGGAGACGGCAAGGGGGTGCATGTGTGTGTGTGTGTCTGTGTGTGCAGTGGGGGGAGGGAGGGCGAATGGAGTCGCCACAGATAAATGGAGGACGAGATGAGAAGAAAGAAGACTATACGGTAGGGAAGTCGCCTGGTCTGCCTGGGGGAAATAATCTTCAAAGGCTCCTTTCAATTCCTTTTGTTGGTTCTTCCCTTGCTCTTCTACCGTAAAGAAAAAGGAGGCGGGTGCCTATGCGTGCGTGCGCTTGTATGCGGAGAGAGAGAGAGAGAGAGAGAGAGAGAGAGAGAGAGAGAGGGAGAGAGAGAGAAAGAGACAGAAAGAGAGAGAAAGAAGGAAGGAAAGAAAGAAAGAAAGAAAGAAAGAAAGAAAAGAAAGAAAGAAAGAAAGATGAAAAGGGACTCGAGCACGCTAACCTCAATCATTGCTTGAGATCTGAAGCGATGGGCCTGCACACACACATGCACACACACACACACACACACACACACACAGAGAGAGAGAGAGAGAGAGAGAAATAAACGAAGGAAGCACGTGTTCTTCCTCAGGAAATCTCTCGGAAAGGAAAAAAAACACAAACACCTGGCCAACGCTTGAGTTTGCAGTTTGCCATCCTTGCACAGAAGGACGAATAGGCGGAGAGAATCATTACTCGTCGTGCAAGAAGCAGCTTGGTGTTGCGTGGAACTCCTCAGAAGTGCGAGAACAAAGCAGCAAAAAAGAAATAAGAAGAGGATGCCGTGCTTTCGTTTTCTGAAGTCCCCCCTCCCTCATTTTCAATCCTTCTTCCTTTCTCTTCCTTCATGGATCCTCCAGCCTGGTAACACCCCACCTCACTGCCTGGCTGCTTGCCTGCCTATGCTGACTTGCCTGAAAGTAATTCAACCCAATCGGCACGATCGTCACTCCCTCTGCGCCTTCAAGCATGGCGTTGAACGCCATGATTGCTGCACACGTTCGGCCATACATAAACACACACACACATACACACACATACACATACACATACACACACACACACACACACACACAATACACACATACACACATACACACACATACACATACACATACACATTCACACACACACACACACAATACACACGCACACACACAGAGACACATACACACACACACACACACACACACACACACATACACACAATACACACGCACGCACACACACACACAACATACGCACAAACAGACAGAGACAGAGAGGCACACAGACTGAGAGAGAGAGACAGAGAAAGACAAACAGACAGACAATACACAGAACTACTGCGAAAAATTTCCCATACCCGCATGCACTCATACACGCACGTCTTTCCGGACGTCATCGCTGCAAAGGAAACCGAAGACGAGCCAAGGAGGCCATCCATTACCCACCCAGACATCCAGGCGGCATCAGTCGGCATGCCAACAGAGAGTCATTCATAAGCCTCGACGGGAGGGAAGAAGGGGAAAGAGAGGGAAAGACAAAAGAAAAGCAAGAACCGACGAAGAAAAAAGGAAAAACAAACTCACTCACCAACTCCGGGCTTCAGGGGCAGAAGCTTCGTCTGATCATGGGAACCTCCTGCAACAAGGG
>JAHBMJ010000868.1:21083-39526 GCA_018398765.1 Chromera velia | reverse complement strand
CCCCCCCCCCCTTTGTTGCCTCACGCGATCCCGACCCCGTACTCCCTCCACTCTCCTGCCGCGCCCCCCAATTCAAATTCCCCCACGCCCCAGGATCAGCCACAGTTCTTCTCTTTGGATCTTTCGCTTCCTTTTCCTTCTCTTGCTGTGTCTGTCCTCCGTCAGCAGACACGGTGCGCTCGAGAGAGGGGGCTCCTCCTAGACTTCCTTTTCCCGTTTTCTTTTTCTTTCGTCTCTTCAATTTGCTCAGTGGGTCTTTTAAGAAAACTTTCATGCGCTGCATCCCCTCCCTCAGCCCAACCGACATTCGGTCCTTCACGTCCTTGAAACCTGTGCTCATCGCTTCCCATGTCAACGTATTCCGGTGTGTGGACGGCTGAGCTTGCACTGCGGCAAGCGTCACGGCCCAGGGGGGAACAATCAGTCTGCGGAACGGTCCTAGGTCGCAAAGAGGGTCGACCTCGTCTTTGCATTCCTCATGGCATGTGCGGTTACACCACAGACAGCGGAAGCCATAGAGGCCGAAGGAGGACGAACAGTGGATCCCGCACACATGACAGACCGCGTCGGGGGGCAGATTGCCTCTCACATACGTGTGCCCCTCACTGGCTTCTTCTGGGAAGTTCTTATCAGGGTACTTACACGCCAGGTGTTCACAGTCACCTATGCACTTCTGGTGGCAGTGATGACCGCAGAGGATGCAGACGAGGCCGCTGCTCCTGAAGATCCAGAAACCGCTGATCAACCCCCCACACCCATTGCAGTACTTTGGCTGGGGCGAAGTGGCCAAAGGTTGCCACTCATGAATGGACTTGTGCATTCCAATGCTCCACATGAGAGTTTTGTGACTTCCAATTTTGTGGAACCACACGAGCAGTCCAATGACAATCATCAGAATGGTCAACAGAACCATCACAAGCCACACCCTGGCAAAGGATGACTCCTGGAGAACGTCGAGCAACCACGCGACGCTCTCCATGTACATACCCACATACTTCCAACACCATCCAAACATCCTGCCGCAACTGTCGGTCAGTCCCAAGAAGGAATCGGTCACTCAGTCGAGATGCAGCATACGACCAAACAAACGGGCTTGCGGATACCGCAAGATCGACTGAACAGCTCTACCGACTCTGCAGTTGCATTTGCCAGAGAGATCGCTTCTTCAACCTTTGAATGGATCTGCGAAGGTCCTCCAACGAGCCCTCCTCTCCTGCATGTCCACTTCTCTTCTGTTGAAGCTCAGTCTGCATGCCGCGGATGCCCACCTGGCTCTTTGTAGCATCTTCTTTTAGGCCACGGAATGCTCGCTTTATGGACCCTGGGGCCACGGCCGAGGGGCCGGGAGACTGACCACGATGCGGTCAGAAGACTTGTCCTTGGCCAAGCGGGGGTGGCCGAGAGGTCTAAGGCGCGAGACTCAAGTTCTCGTGGGCGAAAGTCCGCGCGGGTTCGAACCCCGCCTCCCGTACTTTTTGGTTGAGGAAGGTCAAACTCGAAACGACTCCATGCCCCGGAAAGGCCCGCGTCCGCGGCTGAAGATCAATATTTCGCGCTCCCCCGCGCTTTCCCGGACCACTCGCATGCACGTGCAAAGGCCCGGCTCTTACCATTGATTACTGAACGTTAAGGCTTGCAGGCTGGTCCTGAATGGCTGGCCACTTAGCCCAGTTTTGTCAATGAAGCAGCCATACAGGTCTTCAAAACTCCGAAGCGCTTTTGCCTTCTCAGCTTTCTGAAAACAACTCTCTGAAAGGAAGGGTGATCCCGCAACAAAGGTCAGACACCTGAGTGCATGCATGCATGCATGCATGCATGGTGATTGACTGTCTCTGTGAATCGCCAAACAAGTACAACTTTGTGCATTCGAACGGGATCTTTCTGGCGAGGGATGTATAGGAAAAGACAGACAGATGAGTTGAAAGGGGGGAAGAGCAAAGTTCACTCTTGAGTTGTCGACAGTAGACGATCGAGTACCTCATCCCCGCATGTGCACGCCCTTCCTGCAGAACCGACAAGTGCTTACACCAGAGGACAGAGGACATCGTATCCCATGGGGTGTGGAGCTTCGAGGCACTCATCTGCAGTCGGGGAAGGTGCTCACACAAGTACAGCCCCCCCGGAGCATTTTGAAAACGCACCACGAGCATCTCCTGTTCTTCTCCACAAAGAGCAAGCCATTCAACAAAGCACGAAGGAGCGTGTAGAAGAGAAAGGCGTGGAAGGAGAGGGACAGACAAAGGGGAACTTTCCTGCACCAAAAGAGGAAGGAGGGGAGACGAAAAAGCAACCCTGCAAGAATGAAAATGCAAAGTCTGTCAGTGGGTCAAGACAGATATACAGACTATTTGACTTCTTGTTTTCCGTTTTCTTCATTGTTTCTTTCTTGGCTGGGTTTCTTGGCGATGTTCTTCTTCTCTTTTGTTTTCTGTCCTTGACCCGCCTTTTTCTGTCTGGTGGCTCATATCTTCTTTGAGTGGCACGACAGAGACTCAGATAGACGTATATGCATATATCTATATCTATATATATGATTGTATGTATACGTATACATGTATGTGTATACACATCTATACTGATTGAGGGACAAGAATGGCGTAAACGAATGCAGTGAATGCCTCCCCTGCATCTCGCGACTTATGTGAGTACATTGTGTGGTAGGCGCAGGTCAATCTCTCAATCTCTGTATCTCCTTCTTCTTTGTCTGTTTGCAGAGACTGGTTCGAGGCGGCTGTCCAGGGTGACGTGGAGAAGCTCTTGGAGCTCGGTCAAAAATGCCGTGAGATTGTGGACTGTCAGGATGGTGAGTTGTTCTGTCGATCTTTCTTTTTTTCTGTCTGTCTGTCTGTCTTTCTTTCTTTGTTTCTTTCTTTCTTTCTCTCTTTCTCTCTTTCTCTCTTTCTTTCTTTCTTTCTTTCTGTCTTTCTTTCTTTCCTTCTGTCTGTCTTTCTTTCTTTCCTTCTTTCTTTCTTTCCTTCCTTCTTTCTTTCTTTCTTTCTTTCTTTTTTTCTGTCTTTCTTTCTTTCTTTCTTTCTTTCTTTCTTTCTTTTTTTTTAGTTCTTTCTTTCTTTCTTTCTTTCTTTCTTTCTTTTTTATTTATTTCTTTCTTTCTTTCTTTCTTTCTTTTTTTCTTTCTTTTTTATTTCTTTCTTTCTTTCTTTCTTTCTTTCTTTCTTTCTGTCTTTCTTTCTTTCTTTCTTTCTTTCTTTCTTTCTTTCTTTCTCTCTCTCTCTTTCTTGCTTGCTTGCTTGCTTGCTTAGTTTCTTTCTTTCTTTCTTTCTTTCCTTCTTTCTTTCTTTCTTTCTTTCCTTCTTTCTTTCTTTCTTTTTTATTTCTTTCTTTCTTTCTTTCTTTCTTTCTTTCTTTCTTTCTTTTTTCTGCCTGTCTGTCTGTCTGTCTGTCTTTCTTTCTTTCTTTCTTTCTTTCTTTTTTTCTTTCTTTTTTTCTTTCTTTCTTTCTTTCTTTCTTTCTCTCTCTTTCTTGCTTGCTTGCTTGCTTTCTTTCTTCCTTCCTTTCTTTCTTTCTTTCTTTCTTTCTTTCTGTCTGTCTGTCTGTCTGTCTGTCTGTCTTTCTGGCTGTCTTGGTTTCATTCCATTCAACAATTGAGAATCATTGAATATGATGCATGTGCACTGCATGCTGTGTTCCTCTTTCCACTTTTCATGCTTTTGCTTTTCTGGGATGAGGCATCCATCAGATGCACAAGGTCACGCATTCAAGACTTCTTTCTCAAAATTTCTTGCACTACCCCACCTACTCCCCATGAATCTTCCCACGGTCCGTTTTGCATCTGTCCACCAGCCTCTAGCTCTCTTCTCTTCCCTCTCTGTACATGTTGTGAACATAATATTAATGCGTTCTAGGCGCCTGCCTGTGCTTCTGTCGGTTTGGCTGAGTGAATTTCTGTTCGTTCTTGCTTGCTTATTCCTTTTCCCTCTCTCCTTTTTTTTTCTCTCTCCCTGCAGATGAAGGTGAATCTGCCCTCTTGAAGGCAGTGAGAGCCAACAGAGAGGAGGTTGTGGAGGTTCTTTTGGGGACTCTGAGGTCCAACGGGAACCTCCAGAGAGGAGACGGGGGCTCGGTGTTGATGGTGGCAGCAGAGATGGGCCGCACACAAATCGCCAGGCTGCTCCTGGAAGGAGGTGCGGATGTTGACCTGCAGGACAAAAACGGCTTCACTGCTCTCATGCATGCGACTCGAAACGCCCGTCCGGATGTTGCGTCTCTGCTCATTGAAAGAAAAGCAGACGTCAACCTGAAGTCTCGTGAGGGGGGCAGGACGGCCTTGATGTTCGCTGCTGAGCTCGGAAGACCCAAAATCGCTTCCCTTTTATTGAACCAAAAGGGGGCCGTCAGGGTTGAAGAAAAAGACGCTGACGGACTCACAGCCCTCCTCCTGTCCGCTCAGGAAGGGAGACCCCGGGTAGCTTCCCTTCTGTTGCAACACCACGCAGACACCAAAGTCAGGACAGAGGACGGCCTCACACCCCTCCATCTAGCTGCATACAATGGGAGGCAAAAGGTGGTGGCGTTGTTGCTACAGGCAAAGGCGAGTGCGAGTGCACGGACAGATTTTAGAAGCACGCCGCTCATGCTGGCTGCAGAGAACGGACACACAGAGGTGGTCTCTGTGCTGTTGGAAGATCCCAACGCATCTGACATCAACGCGTTTGACAAGGAGACAATGACCGCCCTGATGTATGCGTGCAACACGGGGCATGCCGATGTTGTTGCCCTCCTGCTCCAAAAGGGTGCAGATGTAGACGCAACGCAGATCGACGGCTACACTGCCCTCATGGGCGCCTCCCACCACGGCCATCCTGAGGTCGTGTCCCTCCTGTTGAAGCACAAAGCCGATCCCAAAATGGCAGATTTGCAAGGTTTCACGTCCCTCATGCTGGCCGCTCAGGACGGTCATCTCGAGGTCGCCGCTCTCCACATGAGAGAGCGGGTCGACCTCGACGCCCAGGCGGTTGAGGGGGACACTGCCCTGATGCTAGCATCACAGAATGGGCACGTCGAAATTGTTGCCCTGTTTTTGTCCGAAGGAGCAAGTTTGGACTTGAAGAATGAGCAGGGGTGGACAGCGCTCATGCTGGCAGCAGAGGGGGGGCATCCTGAAATAGTAGCCGTGTTGTTGCAAGGTAGAGCAGAAGTAAATTCTAAATCCCAAGAGAACGATACGGCTTTGATGCTTGCCTCTGAGCATGGGCATGTTGGGGCTGCGTCCCTTTTGTTGGAACACAACGCCGAAACAAATGCTCAAAACGACCAGGGGGACACTGCACTAATCATGGCTTGTCGCAACGGACAGCTAGAGATGGCGGTCCTCCTCCTCCAGAGCGGGGCAGACGCTTCCATCACACGTGAGGATGGGGCGACTGCCGCGTCAGTTGCAGCAGAGAAGAGACATCAGGACATCAAAAAGCTGTTAGAAGGCCAATCACCCTCTCTTCTCAAAAAGCCCACATGCATCTGGACAGCAGCACAAAAGGAAGTCTGGCAGCCCATCGCAGATCTTCTCTGTGAAGGTGCCCTAAGCCTCTGGCCCCTCTCTGTGCTCCGTCTCTTATTAGAAAAACAGCGTCCTGTCCCGAGACGACAAGACGTCGAGGGATGTTTGAGAGACCTGGGGATGGACAATGACTTTATTCAGAGTTCCCTGCAAGACGCAACCAAATGTGCATCTTTGAACTTCCCCCTCCTTGGAGGCTTCACAGTCGTCTGCTTGTCCTTTGGGTGGCTCTCCCCTGCTCACCCAGATCCCCACCAATTCCATTTGCGTTTGTTGGTAGAAGATTTAAACAAACAATGGTGGGCCCAGGGCGAGAATGGAAATCGGGTTTTTGTGTTCTGGGATTTCATGTCTCTATTCCAGAAGCCAAGAAGCGAAGAGGAAGACCGTCTCTTTCATTCCGCCCTGTCCCAACTAGACCTCCTCTACAGCAGTACCCACACACGAGTCTTCCGTTCAACAGGAGTACCCCCCGAGTCTCTCAACCCTGTGCCCTATCAACAGAGGGGCTGGCCGACCTTTGAGACATGCGTCACAGGATTCAAACCCAGCCGCCTGATTCACCAGCTGCCCACAGCCCTCCCCCAGGCTGACCCGACAGAGCCTTCAAGAGGATCCAACGAAAAGAAGAAGCTAGAGGAAGAATGTGTAGCTGCAGCTTCGTTCAACGAAGATTCCGACGCCGATGATTCGACGAAAGAGGCCGGTGTTTTTGCCCCTGCGGTTGCGTTGAGCAAGCAGGAGGTCGTACTACCCCTGTCCCCCTATGACTTTAACAGCCTTCTTGAAACGAAGAGATTCACAAACGGGGCAGACTCAGACACCGTGAGGGCTCTTTACAGACAATTCGTTCACCGCACCGCCAGCAGTGTTCAGCAGATCTCATTTGCAGGCAGATCCTTGTTCTCTGATGAGGAAGCCAAGTATCTGAGTGGCCTTTTCAGATATCTGCAGTCAGAGGCTGTCGGGCCTGAAGAGGAGGGGGGGACAAGCTCTATCCGCGTCTCCCTCACTCAACTGGATCTGTCACACACGGATCTGAGTGACGAGGGGGCAGTTCCTCTGGTGGAGGTTCTTGGGGGGGTCGGCAGCCTGCGAGTGCTGAATCTACGTGAGACGAATATCTCGGTCCAGACTTTGAAAGCACTAGGGAGATCCTTCAAAGAGGGGGGAATGGGATCCGTTGGGTTTCTGATCTTAACCAATTGTTCAGAGCTGAATGAGGAGATCACAGACGAAGACGTTCCTGTTCTTTTGAGCATAGCAGAAACTGTACAGAGACGGGGGAAGTTGATGCACCTAGATGTGATGAACTCTACTAAGGGCCTCTCAGAAAAGAGGCAGAAGGAACTAGTCAGAAAAGTGGACGAAGATTTTACGGGATGCACGCTGTGGATCTAATGGCTGCGGGACTGATTTAAAGTACATGCAAACGCTGTTTGAGTCTGACCAGCGAGTCAACCGCGTCCACTGCAACTCTTTTGAAATTACGTACACAAAATTAATAGCAAAATTATAAAAACATGTATTTTAATTCGAACTTGTTTGCGTTGATTGTCTGATTATGTCTATAGCATTATGTCACTCTCAGGTCGGTGTTCAATAAAAAGGAATGCATGTGCTCTTTGAATGATTATATATGAGTATAGAGAACCTAACACAGACTTTCAATTATAAGGAGCTTGCGATTTCTGTACCAAGACAGGGTAAGACTTGTAAAGTTTTCTACTGCATTTAATACTATCCTACATGCATTTACTAGAGAGACAGAAAAAGAAATAGTCTAGGAAATAATCATTTTAAAAATATATAGACCATTGCCGCTGCCCCTATACCCTATACTGCTAGCTATGCTGATAATAATTTATTTTCAAATAATATGTCGCAACATTTGTTTCTTATAAGTTGTTTGTAAGCCGACTTTCGGCCTAGCTTCCGGTAGTGCCTGGGTAGTGGACCGCGGGCAAAACCCGGAACATCGATCAATGCTATGCTATGAGACCCGTGTATAATTCGGTGCAAGCCGATACCTAGCAGTGGACCGCGGGGATTCCCGGAACGTAAAATCCTATCCTATCCCATCCTATCCTAATGTATATAGAATAAATCTAAAAAATTTTTGTGATCGACGTATCATCATACTTAACAACATTTTTTTACTTTAGTGTAAGCTTTTCAAGTTACTTTTGCTATGCTATACTACGTTTTATTAATTCATATTAAAATTTATTTTACGATTTCAATCATACATTTTTCATGTCATCTTTTCACTATCGATCTTTTCACTATCGATATCTGCCCCGTGTTGAACGTCTTTGGACGCAGTCATAGTGATGGAAGTGGTTGGTGTAGTTGCCGTACTCTTCCACAAAAAACGAATGCACCCAGCGCGTGGTTCCATGCGCAATGAGACGGCCACACGTCCTGCATGTGGAACGCCCACTTCGTGCCTGTTCTGTGTACCACTCCCCCGGATCATCATCGTCCTCATCTTCCTCTTCATCCAAGTCGTCTTCTTCTTCGTCTTCATCTCCATCAAGGTCCTCGTCCTCGTCATCCTCCTCATCGAGATCGTCGTCATCGTCATCATCTGAATCCTCATCATCATAAGCATGATGGTGGTGATGGAAGTGCACTGCTGCTGCACCAACGTGCAGACCCCCATGCACATGATGTGCAGCTGGGCCGGCAGGCGGTTGTGCTTTTGCTTTCGCCTTCGCTTTTGCTTTCGCTTTGGGGGCAGGAGCAGGAGGGTGTTTTCGTCGCATTGCGGATTCAAGGCGTTTCTGTCTCTCACCACGTTCCTCCTCTGTGAGAGTTGTGGCAACCCTCTCGGCTGCATTGTCGAGAGTGCGCACAGGGACGGGTGCAGATGTGAACTCTTGACGACACTCTGGACATGAGTTCTTTCCCTGGGCCTGCCAGTCTGTGATGCACTCAAAACAAAAAGCGTGACTGCAGGGCAAGGCATGTGCAAGCACGATGAGCTCTTGGCAGATGCAACACGCCAATTCCTCGTTGAGGTTTTGGAGGAGCTCATCCTTTTCTTTGACCTTGGCGCGCTCCTGGTCAATCTTTTCTTTCGCTACCCTGCTCTCTTGCTCTGCCAGTGCAGCCCTCTCTTTTGTCAGTCTACTCTCTTCTTGTGCAAGAGCGGCTCTCTCTTTCGTCAACCTGCTCTCCTCCTCTGCTCTGTCCGCTCTCTCACGCTCTCTCTCCTGCAGAAAGAAATGGAGACGGAGGAGTGTTTGGGGAAGGAAAGGGGAATGAATACATCCTTTGAGAGAATGGGCGGAGGAGGGAAAGAGATCGAGATCTATTGTGAAGAAGATCCCATTTTGAAGAGGAGGGACTTGACATTTCATTCGCCAAAAAGACGTACAGGGGTCAATTCAACTAGCTAGAAAACAGATGAATAAACAGTCACGCAGAGCACGTGCTTCAATTCAGAGCGCCAATTCCACTCTCTGCATGTGAGACTGCATGTGCGTGTACGACATGATGATGGAGGACCGAGGCCTTTCTTTGGAGTCAGTAAAGTCGCTTTCTTTTGCTGTGCAGGTTCCTCTGTGAGCGAGGCGTGCGTGTGTACACACGGACAGTCACAGGAGTCTCTGTATCTTGACGCACGCATGATGCCATTTCACCCATCCACCCATCGATCCATCCTTCTAGTTCATCCATCTTTTTCGATTTCATTCAGCCGCCCATCGTTTTACGCTTTTTGAATACCGGATCCACATATTAATTTATCAGTCTCTATTGGTGTATAGATTCACCATGCTTGTCTGTGCATGTACACAAATCTGCAACGAAAACATTCAAACAAAAGCAACCTACACGCTCCTGTACAATTTCAGCCTGCTGCCTCCTGCTCTCTTCCTCCAGCTCTGCAATTCTTCGACGCTCCTCTTCCTCCTGCAGGCAGGCAGGCAGGCAGGCAGACAGACAAAATTTGGGTGCAGCAAGGCGGCTGGTCAGACTGATCGATGCTTGTGGCTCCTGTTGGCAAGCAACATGTGATGAGAAGAGGAATGAAGCTGGGGACATATGCGCGGGGGTGATGCCTGCTGCTGGATGCATGGAGAAGTCGGTATGGATGCAGTAAAACAGGGAGGGAAAAAGAAAGGTAGAAAGGAAGACAGAAAAATGATTTCACTGGAAGAAATGTCCCCAAGGTCCGTTGTGGGGTTTCTCCTCCGCTGCGTGTCACTCCGTAAATCCATCGCTACAGATGAAAAAACAAAAATTCCGGCGGACAGACAGACGAACGCCCCCCTCCCATCAATGAGGCCCCCGTCACACACAACACTCTGATGCACATCTGTGCACACAGACAGTCACACAATCGAAGACACAGACAGCGCCAGAAAGGTGAACAAAAAGACCAATGAAAATAGACCGAAAAGCCCACGAACCCGCTGCCGAAGTTCCTCCTCAGAGACTCCTGAGGCGATGCCCGCTGCCTGTGGTCTCTCGTCCCCTTCCTCCCCTCCCTCCTCAGCTGCATAATTTCCCGTCTGCTTGTCTTTTTCTTTCTCTGCCTCCTCCTTCTGCCTGGCTTTCCTCTTTGCAGCTCTCGTCACACGTCGTGCATCCCCGCCTCCGCCTCCAGCCTCTACCTCTACCTCTGCCTGGGCCTCTGCCCCCTGCACGCAACACGACGCACAGCACGCACACATTTTTTTTCAGAAGGTTCCGCCATATAGCCTACACACACACTGACTGCCCCTGTCCCCTGCACTCACCCTTTTTCGTCCTCGTGCAGTCTTAGTTGCCGTCTCTGTCTCTCCCGTCTCCTCCCCCTGTCCTGCTGTCTGACTCGGCATCTCCACGCAGGACACATACTGAAACGGAATGCCGTGAGGGAGACTTCCGAACACCACCGCATCCCCACGGTGCAAGGGCACAAACACACCAGGGGGGATACGAGTGCCGTTCACGTACACTCCATGAGCACTTTTGAGGTCTTTTACCAGAGCCAGGCAGGAACTGGAATTCCCGCTGCCAGTAGCATCACCCCCTCTTTTTAGCTCGGCATGTTTTCGCGAGATGTGAGGGTCATCAAGAAGGACATGGACCCCCTCCGCATGCATCCGGCCAAGAACCACGACCCCCGAGTCTGGAATGTCTATTCTCTGGGGAGGTGGTGCAGCACGCGAAGAGGAGGAGGAGGACGGGTCCGTTGTCTGGTTCCGTATCAGAGAGAGGAAGACTTTGCCGTCTCCACCCAAGGCACTCATTCTGCATGACTCTCGGAGCTGAAGCAAAGGACTCAACTCTTTGGTAGAGCAAGTGTTGTTAACAGGCTTCCGATGATGAAGCATCAGTCAGTGGTCAGAAACGCAAAGGTCTGACTGTCACTGAGACTGTCACTATATACTCAGGAGCTTGCAGTCACCATCTGATCCGTACGTGCCACCCCGGCCGGATTGCGCGGGCCGCGGGCCCGACCTTTCGTGGCCCCGCGATCCACGTACGCAGAGAATCGCAGAGATGAATGAACAACAGATGATTTTGTGAGGACTGCGATGGACTGCACGTCCAGCTGGACCCGATGACGCACTGATTAAGTCGCAACTGTCAGAACATCGCCAGTATCATCGACCTGTCCGGAGATTTATATGTTCAAAATCGTCGGGCCATCCAGAGGTTGCCGTCAGAACCACAGAAGGATTGTCTCTCTCTCCGTCTCTGGAGGCTGGTCCTGTCGGTTGTTGTTTGGAGAGTCGGGCAGTGCACGCCCTTCATTTTTCTTTCTCCTTGAGTGTCCTGTCCTCCTGTAAACCATGAGGGCGTGTGTCTCCCGCTCTGTCTGTGTGATAGTCACGATGACTGTCGTCTCCGTACTAATGGCACAGTTTCGTTTAGCATCTGCATTCTCGCCGTCTCGGTTCCGTGCTCCCCTGTTTTCTTTTTCTCTCCAGCGGAGAAATCCCTCTTTTCGGTCGTTCCGGTTTGAAACGGTATTGAGGCAGAGCGTGGAAGACACCGACATGGAGGCGAAACAGCGAGAATACCTTGAAGGTGTCACCGATGAGGAACAACTCGAAATCGAGTTGAAAAAGCTCCTCGAGCAAACGGGAGACAGCAACGACACAGAAGCCCTGAAAGCGTTCTTCAGGGATAGAGAACGAACGGATTACAACGAGACGGTTTTGGATAATTTAGGTCTAAAAACGGGGTTCAAGAGGACTTATGGGATTACAAGGGAGCAGTTTCTGGGGGAACAGGAGAAGGCAGCAGAACCCGATTCCACAGCCACTCTAGACCCGTTCGTTGCTCTGGCAGCACAGCGGCCCTCTCTTACTCTCTCAAACCCCCCCCCTCCCCCCCCCACTCCCCAGACGACAACCATCGAGACAGGACAGACTCCGATTGTCATGCCTTCTGGCAGCCCGACGCCCTCCGAAGTCGGTGTAGAGATGCAGAGGATACAGGCCGAGCAGCGCATGCTCGAGTTTGTCGAGGGAATGAAGATCGGAGCCCCTGAGCTCACAGCAACCGAATGGCAAGCCCAGTATCAGACACACGAGCTGAGGTCCACCATCAGAGAAATGAGCCAGAGGGCAGTACACCAATCAACCCTGTGCCCCCCCCACGTTAGAGATGAGTTCCTCAATTTCGGCACAGACCTCGTGAATGCCGCTTCCCGGTCGGGTCAAATTGACCCCTTCGCCTTGCGGAAATTCATCGCAGGCAGGTGGCGCGTGGGATTTGCAGAGGAGACGCGTTACTGTGCGCTCCCCAAGTTGACTGATGTCTTTTTGCAATTTGTTCCCTTTAAGCAGGGGGAGGAGAGGCCTGCTTTGAAGTTGCCGAACGGTGAAATGACCGAATGGGAGGGGAAGTTTTCGAATTTTGTCATGTATCGAAATTTCACATTTGAGATTCGGACAGAGGGCCTTTACAGAATCAATGATGAGCTCCAGAGGGTAGAGGTGAGACGGCAGAAGAACAGTGCACAGATTCTGGGGTTGAACCTTCCCAGCATTCCCGGAAGCACTGCAGATGAGTTTATTGCGATTGGGTATTTCGATGGGGACCTCTGGGTGGAGGTGATGGGGGTGCCTCCACCCCCTGTCTTCACAGACCCTCCAGAGGTGAAGGAGAGAGAGTCCCAGAGAGAGTACAGTCTGAATGTGTATCACAAATTTTCAGACGCTCCTGATTGGGAGGCTGCATGGGAGAGTCAGTCTTCGTGGCAGCATCTGTTTGACTTGAGACAGCCCCAGAACAATGCGATGGGGGACTTTTTCAAGGGACTCGAGGGAGAAGAGGGACGGAAGTATCTGGGAGATCCAGAGACTCGAAGCCCTCTCCTGCCATGAACATTGTTCAATATACGATGATACTAATAGATGCTAGCAATGATAATTGTTAGAATATTATTCGAAGTACCGCGAAGTTACGATGTGCTGTTGCATCTTGAACTAGATCTTGAATGTCATTAGGATACACTTAGAACTTGATTCCGTTATTTGCTAGGTCACTTGAATTGTCACTTGAATCATATATGAGTTGAATAACATTTTTATCATCTTTATTACTAGTTCTACCAGCATTCTTGAATGAATGAATGACTATAACCGTCGGAGCCTAGCTCTTGGCAGTCCATCTTCATGTTTATAAGTTTTTTTAAGTCTTAGTCTATACTAGTCTAATTACCAGTCTAATTATTGATTTTTGTATCTGTCATGATCACCCGTTCGTACGTTTAGCAAGATGTTTAGTCAGCTTCAGCCGTTACAGTTATCCGTACAAGGATTAAATCTGATTGATGAAAATTTGATTGCATGATTAACTAGTTCCTACACAAGTTCATTAAAATTGATTTCTTTTGATTCCATTCTTTTAAAATACATGTTTATATGTATAGAGTTGATTGGTGTTTAGAGACTAACTCATAAGTGATAAATGATATTTAGCTAGATATTTGATCAGACATTGAGTATCTCATAAATGAATGAAATTATGCACACAAAGAATGGTACAGAAGGAAATTGGGGATACATGGGAGGGTTAAGGTGAAGGAAGCAAACACAGCTAGGAGGAGTCTGCATTCTTGTCAGGAAGAGCCTACAAGCACAGCTGAGACCAGAATGGGAGCTGTGCGGACCAAATATTGCAAGAATTAAGATACGGGGGTGCTTGCAGGAAGGGGAGAAACAATAGAAAGTGGAGGGGGTGGACTCTCTTTTCATTTTTGGGGTCTATTTCCTTCAGAGAGGTGCTCACGAGAATCTGAGAGATGGGGTAATGAAAGAACAAGAGAGGGAATTTCTGCTTGGTGCGGTATGTGATGTCCCCTTATCAGCTAGGCAGCTGGTACTGGGAGATTTTAATTCACACATTGGAACAGAACTCCCTAAGGAAATCACTTAGGAAAGGGAGGTAGTCGCAGAAGACACCGTCAGATTTCCTCTTAGACTAAGAACGTAGTCTAGTTGGAGACTTATCGTACCTTACCTCCTTAAGTCTGTCAGTCAGAGTTCACTTCCAAGGACTCCATTCAAGCGATACAGATGGACGAAGACTGTACGGCATGCTTCTATTTATTTCTGTATTGCAAGTCTATTATTTCTTTTTCTGTATTGTTAGTCTGTTACTTAATTCTCTTAGTGTACTTAATTAATGCCGGCCGGGCTTAGTATTGCGAAGTTAGTTTCCCAGTCCCAGTTCTAGCAAGTTTGGCGGGTGATCAAGTCGCCGTACAAGCCACAACGTAACGTGCCCTCTCCCCCCTCCATGGCCTGTGCGCCTCACTCAGGCCGAAGCATAGAAATTAGCAATCGCTTGTTTTGCATTCTTCAATGACGACAGGGGCTCCCATGATGCGTCTTCTAATGGGTATCCCCTCTAGAGAACCTTGTACTGCTTAGCCTTGCCCCTCTCTCGGACTGCAAGGATTTTCTCGACTTCATACTCCTCCTCGGCCCAAGCGGGCATGCGGACAAACGGGGGGCGAGTCTCCCCACTTGGCTGACGGTAAGGCTTGCACAACGATGTGTGAATGATAGGGTGTTTCCTGCTCCCAGCAGGCAAAACAACCTCCAGATTGTCTCGAGGCAGAACGGTCTCAACTTCGAACAGACCAAACCAAACTGAATCAAGCTTCCTGGCATATTCCCCCCCCTTCCCCACAGGACGTGGCCACCACGTGCGGTGCACCAGGATGTAATCTCCTACTCAGATGTTTTCGGTGGGACGCCGACGGCGATTGGCGTTTCGGGTCATGACTTGTTGGGCTGAGTGGAGTGAATCTCTCGCTGCAGCGATCATCTGGCTGTGCTCCTCCAGAAATTCCTTTGTGTTGAAAGAAGGTTCGACTGAGACTGGGAGATTGAGAGCAGGAGGGATGAGCGGGGACTTCCCACCATCGAGAGCGAGGGGCGCAAAACCAGTCCCCTCATGGACAGAGGAGTTGTATGCAAACTCCACATCACACAGAAATTCAGACCACTGGGAGTGCTTCGTGTCTACCAGACACCGCAAAGCCTCCTCAAGGGTGCGATTCATCCTCTCTGCGGCACCCGCTGTGTCGTGGTGCGATACAGTCGCGAAATCAAATTCTGAACCGCTGGAGGCGTGGAGAGTCTGCCAAAAGCGGGCGACAAAACGGGGGTCACGGTCGCAGACGATATGATGCTGGAAGCCCTTCTTACACGAAACGTACTGGCGGTAGATCTGCGCGGTCTCCTCTGCTCCTGCTGTGCTGTGAGTGGGAATCAAGACGACTGCTTTAATGAGCCGGCAAAGCACCACAAGAATCGCATCAAACCCCTCATCACCGGAAGGCGGCAAATCAGTAAGGCGGTCAATGCAAGTTGACTCCCAAGGGCGTGAAGGGATAGGGAGGGGCTGCAAAAGCCCGGGGCGGGCCGCAGTAGGACCCTTGCTTCTCTGACACCGATCGCACGCGCGAACAAAAGAAGCGACTGACCTCCACATCTTGGGCCAGTAGTACAATGACGCCACCTTCCGATAGGTCTTCCCCGTCCCAAAGTGGGCAGCGTGCGGAGGGGAGTGCACCCCAGCCATCACAGTCCCCTGCTGAGATCTAGGACACAGAGACGATTCCCCTCAAAATACAGGAGACCGGCACGAAGCGACATGCCTCGCAAACGAAGAGTAAAATCAGGGGTGGGGGCGGATGGGTGCTGCTGTGACAGATGCTGAAAGACAGGGTGGAAGAAGGGATCGGCTGAGTATCCCCTCCTGCAGGTATCAAGGAATGCCTGTGACTGTGTGGTGGAGACCGTCAAACTCTGTAACTCCATCCCTACCCAAGACTGCTGCCCATCTCCCTCCCTAACTGGAGCCTGGCTCTCCTCAATCTCAGGAACCAAATCGGGCAGATCAGCGTACTCTGCCCCCAAAGACCCAACAGGCTGAACAAACACCAGGACAGCCTCCGGCAGGGGCCTGGGACGTACAGGCAGACGCTGAGCGCGACCTATGCGAGAAACCTCGGCGGAAGACGGCATGAGCTGCTGTGCGGCGGGAGGGTTTCGGGAAAGGGCGTCTGCCACAATGTTTGCTCTCCCTGGGGTATACTTTGGAGTGATGCTGAGCTCTTGTATGAACTCAATCCAGCGTCGGACTCGCAGGGAGTAAAATTCGAACGATCGGTGGCTGAAATTTGTGAGGCTCTGATGATTGGTCCATATTTCGGAGTCCGAAGACAGGAAGTGTCTCCACACCTTTGCGAAATACACAATCGCTAGAAATTCTAACTCTCGGACGGGGTACTTGGCTTCCGTAGATGTCAGACGGTGGGAGCCGAAAGCAAGGGGGCGGTACCTCCTGGTTGTACAGTCCTTCTGGAGGGCGACAGCCCCAATGGCTCCTGCAGACTGCGATGCGTCGGGCACCAGAATGATTGGTTTGCTGGGATTGGGGAGGGCAAGGGTGGCATGCTCCTATACTGCCTTCTTCAGCTCAGCAAACGCACGCGACTGTGCAGTCTTCCATTCGAAGGGGATGTTCCCTTGGAGGAGGAATGTGAGAGGCCCCGCAAGAAACGAGAACCTCGGGACAAACCGGCGGAACCAATTGGCCAGTCCTAGAAACTGGCGCAGGGAAGTGCGGTCTGTGGGTTGTGCGAACTCAGTGAGCCCTTGCATTTTCTCATGGCTTGGTTTGACCCCCTTCTCATCAACCACCAACCCCAAAAATTTCGCCTCTGTCCAAAGCCATGCGCATTTAGAGACCTTAACGTAGAGCTGGTGTTCCCTCAAAAGGGAAAGGACTTGGTCGATGTGCTCAATATGCTCCTCCGGAGTGCGGCTTGTGACAAATGCCATCTTCCCCTCGTCTCCTTCCCTGATCCTTGTCTGATGGAAGTATTGCCGTAAGTCCAGAAACGAGAAAAATTTTGTGTTGTGGAGGCGACTCAGCAGCTCCTCTGGGTGAGGAATGGGGAATTTGTCGCGGACTGTGATCTTGTTAAGTCCCATGAAGTCGATGCACATCCGTTGCATCCCGTCTGCCTTCTGCACAAACAGGACTGGCGCAGCGTATGGACTTGTCGAAGGGCGGATATGCCCTTTCTCGAGGTATGAGTCTAACTGCCGTCTCAGTTCGTCAAGTTGACCGTATGACAGTCGGTAGGGTGCTCTCGTAGGAGGAGAGTGCCCTACCTCGAGCTTGATCTCACACTCGATCTTTCGGTGGGGCGGGAGACCCGGGAGCTCGTCTGGGAATCGATCAAAATGTTTCTCGAGAACCGGTCGGACGCTGGGTGGGACTTCTTTGCTCTGGAGGTGCTTTTGGAATCCCGTGTAGGTCGAAGAATTGATGGGATGGTCAGGAGGGAAAGATGAAAGGGGCGGTGGGTCTCCGGGCTTACCGGCAGACTGCAGGGAATGCACCCCCAACGTATCACTCATCCCCCCCCTTCCGCACTGCTTCGAGGCAGAATAGATGCACACGGGAACTGGGTCTCTTCATCAGCCGACGGAGCTCTCTCTGGCTAAAGAAGTCCTCCCCCTCTCCCTCCGCTGGATACTCCTCGCTGTCAAGCAGGAGCAAGTCTCTCCCGGTCGGCGACTCACACGCAGGGATCGTGAGGGCCTTCTCACGGTAATGTGGGATAGGAATATACTCCTCACAGAAGGGCATCCCCAACATAACATCGTAATCATCGTTCAGATCGACTATTGTGAGATCCAGAGGCGCGCTGAAGCCCTGGATGCAGAGGGGAAGGCCTTTGACCTCCTGGGAAATCGGAAGCTGCGGTCCCCCGCTCAACCCACCCTTGCATGCGGTCAGTTCATCGAGATCCCAGAGAGTGAAGCGGTTCGACTCGGCTACGGAATGGGTAAGGAAGTTGGAATCTGCCCCAGGATTGTACAGACAGCGAACAGGGACCCCTGCCAACCGACCGTGGAAGCGGATAAGCTTCCCCGGCGTGCGGGAGGTCTTCGTGGAGTAGTATCTGCAAAACGGGTAGCCGTTCTGCATGCTTGCATTCTGATTCTGCCGTTGCGACCCCCACAACCCCGGCGGGAAGTCAGTGACTGGGCGTGCGGCAGGCTGCCATATCTGCTGGTGCTGCATGGGTGAAGGTGCAAGACCTGAGGGCACCACTGGACCCTGAGGTTGCATGAGAGGGCTGCCGACCCCCATGTGCCTGAAATTCCGATTGTCAAGACGGGGAGGGGCATTCCGATGCTGCTGTTGTTGCTACTAAAATGACTGGTATGGGAAGTTTCGGTGCTGCTGGGGGAGGAGACGGTTGTTGGACTTTGGGCACCTGCCCTATCAAATTGAGACAAATGGGACAAGAAAATGGTTAAAAATTAACCATTTAGGTCTTAATTTTCATTTTTGGTACACCTCAGTTTCATGAAAAACATTTATTATACAAGTCTCAAAACTAGTGCACCTAACTCAATTTTAATACTTTAATGTTATCACTAACTTT
>JAHBMJ010000868.1:0-20769 GCA_018398765.1 Chromera velia | reverse complement strand
CGCTGAAGCCCTGGATGCAGAGGGGAAGGCCTTTGACCTCCTGGGAAATCGGAAGCTGCGGTCCCCCGTTCAACCCACCCTTGCATGCGGTCGGTTCATCGAGATCCCAGAGAGTGAAGCGGTTCGACTCGGCTACGGAATGGGCAAGGAAGTTGGAATCTGCCCCAGAATCGTACAGACAGCGAACAGGGACCCCTGCCAACCGACCGTGGAAGCGGATGAGCTTCCCCGGCGCACGGGAGGTCTTCGTGGAGTAGTATCTGCGAAACGGGTAGCCGTTCTACATGCCTGCATTCTGATTCTGCCGTTGCGACCCCCACAACCCCGGCGGGAAGTCAGTGACTGGGCGTGCGGCAGGCTGCCATATCTGCTGGTACTGCATGGGCGAAGGTGCAAGACCTGAGGGCACCACTGGACCCTGAGGTTGCATGAGAGGGCTGCCGACCCCCATGTGCCTGAAATTCCGATTGTCAAGACAGGGAGGGGCATTCCGATGCTGCTGTTGTTGCTGCTGAAATGACTGGTATAGGAAGTTTCGGTGCTGCTGGGGGAGGAGACGGTTGTTGGACTTTGGGCACCTGCTCGCCCGGTGGCCCTGTTGGTGGCAGTTGAAACATCTGTCTTCTCTGATGTGCCTCTGCACCTGCTCGTGCGACAGCGCGTATAAACGCGACAATCTATCTATTTCCATCGGTGCAGGCCCATCCGTGTTGCGCTGTTGCACCGTATGTCCACCCCTATTGGCGCGCTCGCCTTGGATTAATTGGTCTTCCTCGTCTACCACTGTCATGACGGCCTCAAGTCCCGTGACTCCCCGACGCTTCACAGCGAGACGAATGTTAGTTGGCAATCCCCTGAGGTAGTCGTGCAGTAGGTCGGCTTCTGTGACATCCTCAATCTGCATGGCCTTCTCTATGAAGTCATCGGTGTACTTCTATACTGTCTTGTTCCCACATTTCATCGCTCGGACTTCCTCTCGCAAACGTGTCTGAGCATTTGGGTCTTTAAACTTCTTCCCAATCCTCTCTTTGAAATTCTCCCACCCCTGGAACGGCGTTCGGAGGTTTTCGAGCTCGTACCACCTCTGTAGGGGATAGGATAGGTACTGACATGCTGCTTCGCATTTCTCGGCTTCCGACGCTTGCGACAAGCGAAGCCATCTCTCGGTCGTACGGAGCCAATCTGAGAGTTATTTACGGCTGCCTGCGTACGTGAACGGCTCTTTGGGTTTCAAATTTGACTTCACGGCCGCTGGGGGGCTGTTCCCCACAGTACCTTGTTGTGCTATCACGACTGTCTGCTGGTGGTTGATCAGCTCTTGGTGCAGCTGTTGATTTTGTTAGGTTAACTGCCCGTTTTGGACCTGCAGTGCCTGGATCTCAGCTTGCTGCTGCTGTTGAGTTTGAATGAGCTGCTGGATGAGCTCAGGAGTGATAGTAGACGCGTCCATCCTGCCCGCACTTCAAACAACGGTTGAGAGGCAGGGCGGGGTCTCCCTGAGGTGGAGGACCGGGGTTCTGCTGCTACCACGTCAGATTTCTTCCTAGACTAAGAACGTAGTCTAGTTGGAGACTTATCATACCTTACCTCCTTAAGTCTGTTAGTCAGAGTTCACTTCCAAGGACTCCATTCAAGCGATACAGATGGACAAAGACTATACGGCATGCTTCTATTTATTTCTGTATTGCAAGTCTATTATTTCTTTCTCTGTATTGTCAGTCTGTCACTTAATTCTCTTAGTGCACTTAATTAATGCCGGCCGGGCTTAGTATTGCGAAGTTAGTTTCCCAGTCCCAGTTCTAGCAAGTTTGGCGGGTGATCAAGTCGCCGTACAAGCCACAACGTAACGAATACCTTAAAAAAAGCGTATAAAAGGTATTTGATAGACCATAAATTCGTTGTAAGAATTATTCTCTAGATTATTCTTTTAGAGAGTATTGCTAAGAGCATTATATTTCAATTAGAACTAGAATTCGGAAGATGCTAGAAAGATAAATAGACTATACTAAGACTAAAATTGATATCACTATCAGTTCTTTTACTTTTTTTACATACTTTCATAGATAGGGTTAAGTGATGAGTAAGTGATTTAGTGGTGCCCGAGAGCACTGTCGCCGTTTTGTGACACCTTTTGTCTTATAAAGGTCGCCCCCGCAAATGGCAGGGGGGTGTCCCTCCGAGTCATTGCTGAGGTTCAGACCAGACCCCGTCTAGGACTCCGTGGCCCGCCTGGTTTCCCAGGCCGCTAGCAAACAAGAATCTGTCTGCGCTTTGCATCTAACTTTGCATGTTGTGGTCTATGGGCTGCTCAGAAGGGGCTGCTCCTAAAATCGATCCAATGACACAGGACGAAAGGACATTTTGGTTAGCATTTTGGCTTTGTGCACGCCCTCTTTCCATTCTTCTCTCAGTAATATTCTCCATAATGTCACCCCGTCGGGCCGCCTGCCAGAAGCCCCGCTTTCTTTGTTGCCAAGAGATGCACCAACCCTGCACGCATGGCATCTGTCAACATTTCTCCACATCAGATCTAAAAAAGACAATCCACAGATAGGTCAGCGTTACCAGTTAATCCATCCAACTTTCAACACCAGCACACAACCAACCAACTAAAGGAGCCGGAGACACCCAACCCAGTTTCACCGACAAGACAGCCAGTCAGACATCCCACAAAATCAGAAAGTGCCCAACAACACCACAAAAAAAAAGCACCCCCCCTGACCGACCGACCGACCCACCTGTCCCCAATCCATATGCCACGAGAGGCCCCCCCCTCCATTTCCTCTCCACTACAGGGTCTAGGGCCGTCACGGCAGAGACCCCGAGGCCTGGGGGCACAGACGTGTCCACATCGAGTCCTCTGCACGCAGCAGAGAGCTTTTCATACACAAGCAAAACGGGCTTGGGGGGGGGGGGCGAATGAAGGAGGAAGGAATAATTGGTTGTCTCTGGTAGCACTCAAGAGGCAGCTGTTGAATCCAAAGGAGAAGGAAGAATAGGTGCGAGAAGCCTCTTTCTCACTTTCCCCTTTACGAGCCCTGAGGCTGGACACTCACTCACTCACTGACTTTCCGAAAGTCGAACATGAGGTCGCCCTGAAGACCTGGTGTCTTCGCATTTCTTCTGTGTGTTGTTCCCACCTTCTCACCACAGCCTTCCTTTCATCGTCATTAAACAGTTCCACGAATAAAGCAGACCCCACACGCCCCCCCGCAGGAGCACTGCTGGAGGACGAAGACACACCCGCCTGAGGAGGTGCAGCAGCACGTGCAGCACGGGAAGAAGAAGAAGAAGAAGAAGACTCTGCCGCCGCCGGGAGTCCTCTGCGGTCTCCTGTCTGTCCACCCGCAGCTGCTGCCCCTTGTACCTCCATTTCCTCTCCTCCTCTCTCCTCCTGACATTCTTCTGCTGTCCACCGAAACATGAGGAGCCCTCTGGGTTTCTTAATGGCCGCGAACCTCGAGAAGTCTTGTACAAAAAGACTGCAGGAACAGACAGGGAAGGAGGCAAATCTTCTTCCTGCAAAGTACCGAGATGAATCTGTGAGGGCCGGAAGCTGTCCGAATGAACAAAAGACAAGGAAGGGCGCGAGGAACACACACACACACACACACACACACGCACACACACACACACACGCACACACACACGCACACACACACACACACACACACACACACACACACACACACGTACACACACACGCACACACACACACACACACACACACACACACACACACACACGCACACGCACACGCACACGCACACACACACACGCACACGCACACACAAGAGAAAAAAAGAGACAGTCACCTGACTCAACATCTCTCTCTCTCTCTCTCTCTCTCACCCACACCCGCACACCACAGGCGAGACAGTTGCATGACCTAAAGAGGCATCACGCTCTCTTTTCAAAAGCCGACCTGCCATCTGAGAATCCCGTAAAGACGAGGCTAGAGGCCCCAGCCACCCCTGTGGCAGAACAGTCCCCCGCCAGTGCGTACGGAATCTTTCTGCACTTCGACACAGTGCTGCCTTTGAATGTCTTCCTGTTCAGATGCAGCGCCATGACCTCCACCAGATCCCCGCAGGCCCCGAAGAGAGCCCCGATGGCTGGGGGCCAGAAGATTCCTCTCGGGAGGAGCACACTGTAGTCTGCGCACCTCACAGAGAGGAGCGGCTCTCTGCCCTCTTCTCTTCTGTCCCTGTGAAGGAAGGAAAAAACAGCCGGAATCAAAAGGGTTTGCAATGGACAAAATGGGTTTTCTCTTCCTCTGGCTTCTCCGGTGCTGTTCTTCACCATGGACAGACTGGGAAGCAGCAAGCAAAGCCAACTGACTGACTGCTGGTATCCGTCTTGCACACCTGCACCCACTTCTTGGCTTGACTCTTCAATTGATAGGCATGCTGAATGGACATCAAGGACTCAGAGAAACAAAAAAAGAAGGGGAAGCAGATAGGCAAAAATTCGTTGTCGCATCAGTGAAACAGGACCACAAGACCGTCGAGACCACCGGGCGCATTCACTGCCAGATGCATGGACTCACCACAAGTGGAGGTTTGACTGCGCGTCCGCACACGCGAACAGAAGGGGTGCGGGAGTCGGGCACCATGACACGCAATGGACAGGCTGCAGGCATCGGAAGGGAAGGGAAGGGAAGGGAGGATAGAAAAAGAAAAAGGGAAGGGAAGAGTGCGTGCAGTCAGACACGAAGAAAAAGGGGTCAAATCTCCGAGACATTCGTGAACTGGTGAATGAAAACGGCGACAGTCCGGCAGCAAAATTGTTTAAGACACAACGTCAAAGTGAAGTCGAGCAGCAGGTAAACAGAGAGGAAAAATGATGTAAGGAGGGGTCAGTCCGGAAGCGGGACTAAAAAAAAAGAAGAAGAAAAGGCGAACAGAAAGAAAAAAAGAAAGAACGGACCAGGGAGACACCCTCTGTCCGAAATGATCGCATCATCTGTACAATTTCTCCTGCTGAGTTCCCCCCAGCAGTCACTTCAGCATCTCCCTCCTCCTCCTCTCCCTCTTCCACCACCCTGTCTGTACCAATGGAACACAAAAGAGTGCGACCGTCGAAAAGACCCAGCAGAAGCTCGTCACAAGGGTACCCTGCAGTGCATTCGTTGACACTCAAACAGAAGAAAGAGTATATACGTGTTACTTTGGCTTTCGGGGAGCGACACTGCAAAGCAACAGTATTCCGATCTCCCTCACGAAGCATGAGTCGATTGATCCACACTCTGCTACCACCCACCCAGCCACATCGCTTCTCTCTCACACTCCAACCAAACCACGGCGGGAACGAAACCAAATTGGGAGGGGCCAGGGACTTCTGCCCCCGGAGTGATTGCACGCACAAGTGCCCTCTGTCTTCTCAGACGGATTTTCCCACAAATAGGAAAGAAGACCCAGACAAGATGCATGCGTCCAAAAACAAATGTCCAGCAGAGAACACACGACGGAACTCCCCTAGCCTGCCTGCCTGCCTGCTCACCCGGAAAGAAATCCATGCAAAGGACCTCCAAGTGAGGGGGAGAGGTCCACACTGGTTTCAGCTCCACACTGCATGCAAACAAAGAGAGAAGCAGAGAGAGAGACAAAGAGACAGAGAGAGAGATGGCATGTGTTCCCCGTCTGTGGTCCCCTTCAAGAAGAAGAGCAACTACTTGTGCATACAGGCGCCACTGCGGAAGAGTCCTCTGTTCTGAGTCGTTTCTCTCTACTCTCTCCTACGCCATCAAACATCTGTATGCAGCACTGCAGACAGACAACCGGAAAGGAAAAAAAAGCAGTGGTGAACGGAACTGAATCGAACAAAAACAGGTTCGTGTGATTGGAGCAAAAGCCCAACCTCATGTGAAGAGGATTCAAACCAAAGTGAAAGGAAAGCAGAAAGGAAGGAAGGAAATCTGTTCCTACCAAGGTACGGGCTCCGGGATGTTCCCCGACGACGCCGCACTCCCTCCTCCTGGGTTGTTGGAAGAAGGGAAGACGAAGGGTGCGAGTGGCACTGCCCATATCAGACAGCTGCCGTCTGCCAACACGCCCCCCAGGATGCCCGCCCTTCCCAAATCCAAACTCGCAGAGAACCGAACCCACTTCAGGTCCCAGACGGTGTGGCCCTGCAGTGAGTGAGTGAGTGCATTCAGAAAGAACAAGGGAAGAGAGGGTGTCAGAGGAAGAGGAAGACTAACTGACGCACGCGTGGAATGGACTGCATCAGCGTTTCGTCGCCTGCAACACAGACAGACAGGCAGGCAGGCAGACAGAGAGACAGACAGACAGACTGTATGTTCCTTCTTCTCCCTTCGTTTCTTCACAGACAGACAGACAGACAGACAGACAGACAGAGGGAGAACAGACAGACTGCAACTGGAATGCGGGTGGAGTGAGAAGCACACCCCTCTCAGCAGATGCCTGCTGCCTCTTTGACTTTTCGCTTCCATTCTTGATCCTGTTTCCCTTTTCAGACACAATTTACCACTGCACTGTCGTCACAGCAAGAAGCCAGAAGGATCTTTCAAAGAGCAACCCGAGAGAGAAGGCGGAGTCGGGCAGCCCAGACAAAAACAAAAAGGAGGAGGAAAGAGTGTTCACAATCTTCCTGCCTGTCAGAAAAAAAAAAAAACGGACCGCATGCCGAATGCACATCACGAGACGGGGAGGAGGCTGCAGGACCTCCGCTCCTTGCCCTGCTGCCCCTTCTGCTGTCGCCATGTCCCCCTCGTCCCACACTTGCCACAACTGAATCGTGCCGGGGCCCCTGTAAATGTTCGACACCTGGTGGAACGCGGGCCCAGGACCCGGGCAGGAAAGCGCAAGGACCGAAAACGCATGATACAATTCTTCGGGCTGCCTTTCGGGTGCTGGTGGAGGCAAAGATCTCCTTCTGCGTTTGGGTGCCTTCGGTTCTTCGTCCCCCTCCTCAGTGATCGTTGCTTCCGATTTTTTCTTTCCTCTGCTCCTCCCCTTCTTAGCCTTCTTCGTTTCTGTAGCCGTCTCCTCATCTTCCTGCTGTCCTTCTTTTTCTCCCTCTGCGTCTGCTTCCGGAACGTGTCCGGGAAAGCGAAATACTGTCAGAGGCCCAAACGCAGCAGCAGACACCCCTACTTCCCCCACATGAAGAAGAAAACCCAAATCCCCCAAGATCGGAGCAGGAGGCTCAGGATCCACTTCTACAGCAGCAGCAGCAGCCGCCGCCGCAGCCGCAGCTTGACCTTCCCCTTCTGGGACAACACTGGCCCCCCCTGCCGTCTCTCCTTCCTCTTCCCCCTCTGCACCTTCCCCTTCTCCTTCTATCTGCACATGTATAACAGGATGCTCTGAAGGATCCGGAAGAGGGGAAGCAGGCAGAGGGGGGGCGTTGGAATCTCTCTCTAGATCCCCCTCGTCTCCTTCCTCCAACAGCATTTGTTCCTCCGCTTTCTTCTTCTTCTTGGCCGCCTCCTTTTCCTTCTTCTTCTGCTTCTTTTCTAAGTGCTTCTCCCCCGCTTTGAAGGAGAAGAAGGCAGGAGGTCCCCCAGGCACATGCGGGACCTTTGCGCAGGACAGGGGAGGCAGGGTGAGGAGGCCCCGGTCGTCCATCTGCACTCTGACGCTCCCTCCGAGACTGCCGTCCCGACTCTGGAAGAAAGAAAGAAAGAAAGAAAGAAAGAAAAAAAAAAAAGAAAGAAAGAAAGAAAGAAAGAAAGAAAGAAAGGAAGAAAAAAAAGAAAGAAAGAAAGAAAAAAAGAAAGAAAGAATAAATGAATGAATGAATGAAGTCTCAGAATCAAGGAAGGAAGGCAGGAGGGAACAGAAGGGAAGAAACAAACACAAGAGAAAGACAACGCGAAGGAAAACCGTCCAAGGTTGCCACAAGGTGAGAGGAGAACTCTACGGCCGGTGGCGGGCCAGCACAGACAGCAACAGAGAGAGTACGGGTGAGTGGGTAAGAACCAAGAATGAAAAGAAAAGGAACATCGACATCAGCTCAGCCTTGAAAGAGAATTCAGAAAAAAAAAAAAAAGAGGGTACCAGTATCGTTCATCTCCACTTCTCTCCTTGCCAAAAAGGAGAAAAACTCTGTAATCCAACGAATTGAAAGCGACAAAAAGAGACAATCCGCCCCTTTTTTTTCTCTTTTTCATGGGCACATCGACATTCAACAGAGGGACAGAGAGGTGAGCTTGCAGGCAGACAGGCAGATCGGCAGCCAACCCCTCAAAAAGAGACGCAAAAAATCACGGGCACTGCATACTCTTCAGACGGATCCATTAAATCGAGAAACGGGAGCAAGAGGGGAGAGAGCCAACCCTCCCACCCACCCACCCACCCTCACTGGCATCGCACACCGCACCACCTCGCTCCAGTCAGGAGGAGTCCATTTTGACAGGACGGGAGGAGCCTCGGGAGGAGGTTCAAGAAGGACAGGGGGGATGAAGTCCTCCTCACTCACCAGCCGAGTGCTGAGGGGCAGAAAGATTGCACAAACACCCACATTCATATTGATTGGTTCTATCTCACGTGAGATGGAAAACCTTTCATAACAGTTTGTGATGAAGAAAGAAAGTCCTGATCGGAGTCGACAGACGCACCGCAAATGAGACAGTGAAAGAAGCAGCATCGTCACATGCCTGCACTGAAGGCCACAGAGAGAGAGAGAGAGAGAGAGAGAGAGAGAGAGAGAGAGATGCACTCTCGCGACGTGCAAGTCCACAGACGCCCACGCCCACACGCTCCCAGCAACACAAACATGCATACGCGCATATATACATGCACATCCCCATGCACTATGAGCGAAAGAAGGAGGAAAGGAGGAGAAAAGAAACACTCCAAGATGGAATTTTTGGACTCACTTGTCGTATTCGCTGACCAGCTGCAAGGAAAAGGCAAGAAGGGGAAGTACAGAACAACACATGCCTTTGCAGGAGGGAGCAGCCCTATTGAGGGCAAAACAAGAAGCTCTCACTGCTTTTCCTGTTTGCAGCCCTCTCGCTCTATCTGCTTTGAATCTTCCTTTCTCCTCCCCTCGTTTAGGACTGTCTCAGCTCACTAGTTACAGTCCCCGCGGTCGCAATCGCATCCCCCTGCAAACCTTCAACGACGCCCACTCAAATCCCAACATTCCCCTTCGCACTCCTGACCTTTGAAGCGAGCAGCTTCGCGGCATGCCTTGAAAATTGCGGCTTTTCTTCGATCGCCTTGGCGTCTATAGGAGGCAGCCTGCCGGCCCGTGCCTGGGTTGTTTCTGCTTGGGAAGCACCGGCGGCAGCCGCTAGACCGGATTTCTCCTGCTTATCGCCGTCCTCGGTCTTTTTTCCCGTTGCCGGTTTTTGAGCCTTTCCTGCTCCCTTGCCAGCAGCCGCCGTTTTCGGCTTCCCCTTTGCTGCCGCTTTGGGGGCCATGGGTGGTTGCACAGTCGGCGCAAAGGGAGGAGTCAAGCACTACTCGAGACAAATTGCGGAAGGCGTCGGGGAACTTTTCGTCCGGTGTTCCAAAAATCCGCTGTAGCAGCTCTCCCGGCAAAGATGTGCTGGGAAACTGGTCGACGCGTGTCTCGAAGCCTTCTTGAGGTTTGAACCGTCACTCAAAACGCTCGCATGGATCTCTTTGTGCCCCCGCAGGTGGCTACGCGCATGAAATGCCGTCTCCTTCCTAGGGAGATTCAAACACTCTTCTGGACGGAAACATCGTCTATCCAGAACAGCCCCTCCCAGAAAAATACAGAAACAGTATCAGAGACGGGGCAGCATTAAGAGGCGCAATACCATGATGGCAGCCTGGTGAATCTTGGCAGCTAGAGAGTTTAAGACTTTTAAGACTGTTAGCTTCACGCACTCTGACTGTCAGCTGTATCGATCGCGTAGACGGCTTTAGGTGCATGCAATTGCATGCATGCATGCATGCATGGGTCGGAATGGCTCTATCAGCACGCGGGGGGTTTACCACAAAAATTGTGCACGCGGAGACGTGAGACAACTGATACACGGCAAACCCCCCAGAGAGTCTGAAGCTCAGTGTCTTTATCCACTCCGACGCACCTCATGCACTTTCGATCAGACAACTTGTGGTCAATCTGCTACCAGGGAGGTGTGTTCCACTTTGTCATTCACTAAGCTCAATTTTGTCGTTTCCTTGAAACTCGGTGCTTGCCATTGAATCTAAAGCGCGACTGCCCGTCTCCACAAATATTCACAGCTAAAGTAACCATGCCGCTCCATCCCAACGTCTTGTGGGCTCAGGTCAGTCGAGCTGCTTTGTGCATGAGCTGATCCTCTGTGTCTTCCTTGTCGTCTGCTCCTGCATGGCCTTTCTGTCCCCCTGTTCCTCTTTGCAGACCAAGGAGAAGGTGGTTCTGACCGTCGACTGCCCGAACGTTTCCGACGTCTCCGTTGATGTCCAACCGGAGAGCGTCCAGTTCTCCGGCAGTGCTGACGGGAAGGAGTACGCCTTCACGCTCCCTCTGTACGGCAAAATAGTCACGGAGAGGTCCCAGTGGGGCACTGCCAGGAACTTCAAGATGAGTCTGGCAAAGGAGACTGAAGAGAGATGGCCCGCACTCATGAAGGACAAGGCAAAGGCCCCGTGGATCAAGTGCGACTGGGTCAGTCAGTCAGTCAGTCAGTCAGTCAGTAGGTTGGATGGATAGATTATGTACACCAGAGGTCTAGGTAGACAAGGAAGGATGGAATGAACTCGAAAAGACAATTAAGAAAGAGGAAATGAAGAATGTCAATGCCCAAAGTCGGCATTGTTATTTCACCTCTCCTCCTTGCGTTCTGCGGGTCTTCATGCAATCCGAGGCTCTCCGTCCAGTCAATGGCTCGCTCCACCACCCCGAATCGACCTGTACTTTTTCTTTTCTCTTTGACTGGCTGATGAGTCGTCGGGAAACCTGACCAGCTTCGTTCCTCTCCCTAGTTTTGTTTGCTGGAAAGGAATCTCGTTTTTCTCCGCTCCCTCCGCTTGTTCATTCCCCCATCCCCCACTTTCGTTTCTTCTTTGATGCATCTATTCCGTCCTTCCCTTCCTCCTTCCGTACTTCCCTTCCTCCTTCCGTCCTTCCTTCCCTTCCTTCCGTCCTTCCGTCCATCCGTCCTTCCTTCTTTTCTTGCTTCCTTCTTTCCTTCCTTCCTTCCTTCCTTCCTTCCCTTCCTTTCTTTCTTCCGTTCTTTGTCCCTTTCTTCCTTTTTGCCCTCGCCTCCGTAGTTTTTTGGGCCCTTGCCTCCTCCCCCCTTCCTTTCTTTCTCTGTTTTCTGCATGCATTCTCTCTAACCTGCCTCTTGCGCGCGCATGCATCTTTGATTGAAGAGAAGAACCTTGCCTGCCTGGCCTGCAGGGTTTCTGTTTCTGTCCTGCATGTGCCTGTCCGTTTGCGGTTTCCTTGCGTGCATTAACCGTCTGCTGTGGTTTGCTTCACTTGTACGCTTCCTATGTCGCTATCGTGGTCGTTTGAGTCTCTATGCTCCACCCACCTTTCATTTTGCGCTATGCTTCACCTGCGGCCATGCAATAATGCCTGGGCGACTGCTCTCCCCTGAATTGATGAATGAGTGGATGGACGGATGGATGAATCGATGGATGGATGAATGCAGGATCGCTGGGTGGACACTGATGAGGAAGAGGGGGGATGGGCGCTCGACGATATGGACATGGGAGACATGGGAGGCATGATGGGAGGAATGGGCGGAATGGGAGGCATGATGGGGGGCATGGGAGGTATGGGGGGGATGGAAGGAATGATGGGTGGTCTCGGTGGAATGGGTGGTCTTGGGGGCATGGGTGGCATGGACGGTCTCCGGGATTTCGGTGCAATGAACGGTGGTGACATCGACGACGACTCTGACGATGAGGAGGACGAGGAGGAAGGGGAAGAGGGGGACGAGGGGGCTGCAGGAGACAACGAAGAGGAGAAGGAAGAAGAGGAGGAGGAGAAGGCTCAGGCATCTGATGAAAAGGCAGCCGCTCCCGACAACACAAACCTGCCCACCGCTGCAAACAGCAGCGTGGTGGAGGAGGTCGCCTAATTCGATTGCCGATCCACTTTGTACGCCTCGATCCTTGAATCAATCATGATGAATTGCTATTAGCCAATCGATCAAAATTCATGGGGATCAATTCATGTTTGTCAGAAAGTCTGTCGGAAAAAGAAAGCAATCGGTACTGCAGTAATCCTTTGTCGATGAAAGCGACTGGCCGAGTTAATTTGCTCTTATTCACGAATGACGCTGACTCTGACTCGATTCTTCGAGTCGCTCTTTATATGCCAGTGAGGTATCATGAATTACACCAGCAAGTACAGCTTCTGAACTCCGATCGAATTGTATCGTATGAATTGCAGTGACTTGTCCTGCTACTTGTCTTAATTTGTCTCTAAGATCGTATATGTAAAGAATATAAAAGAACATAAAAGAATGGAGTGTTATAGCGGTATAGCCTAGTATAACCTATATATAGGCCTTAGGGTATAGCAAGCTAGATAGCAAGAGTTTTAATGAACTCCAAAACTGAGTCCGGGTCTGAATTTTAGGCTATACAGTGAATTTTTATTACTAATATTCTAGCTTCACTGACTCGTAGTGCTAGGAAAAGGTTCAAGGTTCAAGGTTCACTTCGAAGTAATAAACCTGAATCAGGTTTAAAAACAGGTTCACTTTTAATTAATAGAAACCTCATTTTTTCGTGTTATTTTATACCTTTAAATTAGGCTTTAATGCATTTTTAGAACGTTTTATTATTGAATCTATGCCTTAGTAGTGTTTTTAAATAGTTTAAATCAATATTTACGCTCACATTAGGTGCTAGTCTCAAGTTATTCACTGTTTATAGTCGGAAATTAGTAATCAAAAAAGCCTGAAAAAATTGGAAAATGCCATAATTAAATTTATATGATCGTATCAATCATGACAATTTAGTCAATATAAGACCATCACAGCGTTTCTTTCTTTCTTTCTTTCATCTGCTTACCAGTTGCCCCACGGCCCCCGCTCCCCCCCTCCCTCTCCGTGTACCGCCGCCTCTTTGACCTGCTGCTCCCGGCCTGGCCTGTTGCCCCCCCCACTGCTTCCAGCTACCGCGGGTGGCACCCAAACATCTGGGTTTGCATTCGTTCCAACCTTTTGCCACACAAAATCGGATTGAAACTCTGTTTTCGAATATTTATCAGTGCACCCGATTATGTGAATTGGCAATATTGTGTCACCTACTTTGTACTTCGCATGAGGAGCAACATTCTTGTTCAACCCCCCTTTCATCCACTTCAGAGCCTGCCCGGTGTTGTACTCAGTCCCCATGTATGAAATTTCTAACCATCGTACCGTTATCGTTGGAACTCCCCTCTTGAAAAAGGTGTACACAATCTCAAGCTTTCCCTGGATACCGACAAAGAGGGCGTTTGGCCCGCAGCGGAATGTCAACACATCCCCCCTCTTAGGGTGCTGGTAGCTCTGCAGAACGGCGGGAGGGGCCCTAGGAGGGGCCTCCCCCTCCCTCCCCCCCGCAGCGGCAGCCCCCCCTCCACTTGCTTAAGACGAAGAAGAAGAAGAGGAAGGTTAGGAGAACAGTTCACGAATATTCCCTCTTCTACCCCCCCCCCTGGCCGGGGGCGGCGCGGGCCTGGCCGGCCTTGTACCGGTGGCCGCGCGTCTGGCCTCCAAAACAGGTTCAAAACAGGTTTAACAGGTTCAACAGGTTCAAAACAGGTTTAACAGGTTCACTTTTTCAGATTTGAACCTTTTTTCAATGAACCTTTTCCCAGCCCTACTTTACTCATCACTCTAGCTTCTTCTCAGAGGCTAGCTCATTCTAGCTAATCGCTACTCTAGGGATTCGACTCTCTTCTCATTTGCTAACTAAAGAGTCTGCACTCGGTCTGACTTTGGGATCAGAGGAGTACAGAACAGTACTAGTAGTAACTTAAGTTGATATTGAATATGAGATTTTTTATGTAAAATTAGTAAAAATTAGTTGAATAACTTGAATTTTTGGCTATACTTTTAGTAATTTGTGACCACATATTTGTAACGTACGTTGCTTCAGTGAAACTATTAAAAAAATTAAAAATATTTTTATTTACTTCTTTTTTTTATTTTTGTGTCTATAGGTTAACTGAAGTTATCTAAATTTAACTTGATTCCTAATAATTGAAAATAAATGAAATCCTGTTCCTCAGATCAAGTGCTTCCGACTAGGTTTTCAAATATGCATTGAAACGTAGTAGTAATAAGCGAAGCGTCAAAGTTAAAGGGAAAACCATCACAGATCAATTAGGCATATCCAAACTTTTTGACCGGCCCTTGAAACCAATCGAATTCGATGCGAGGCTTGCGATGATTCAAGATCAACTCAGCGGTGCGATAAGTCACACAGATCAAATTAAAGCAAAAAGACGTGCAGTGAACTACTTCGGCATTGCGGGATTCACACAGATACCGGGTCCCTCAAATAATGTGGACATGCAGCAGGTCTCAGATGGACCCGACGGGTACGCTGTAGGGGTGCATGTATTTTGACTTAATTCTCCGCTAAAGCGATCGAGACCTTGCCTTGACCCGACACTGTCGTCGATCAGCCCCTTTCTTCGACAACTGAGCACCAACACCAGTCCTTTGTCTCTCTTACTTTCTGCCTGCCTCCCCCCTCCCCTATCTCTGTCTGAAGGCCCTTTCCTCTCCTCTCCTCTCCCCGATCTATCGGCTCAGTGCCCGGACCCAGACAAAAGCATCGAGCCGCAGTCGGAGTCGCCCCTCATTTTATCCCACAGGGCGTCGGTCTGCATTCAACCCATTCACGCAGGCTCACTCGTTCATTCACTCATTCATCATTCATGGGAGAATAGAAACACCTCGAGAAAGAGAGATAGACAGACAGACAAACCATGTGACTTCTTCTTTCCTTACTTTCTCCTTTGCACCAAACGACCAAACAAGATAGATAGACACACAGACAGAAAGACAGACAGAGAGGGAAAGAGAAGCATGATTCTTTCTTCTCATGCAGAAACACCCTGGGAGAGAACTCAAAGAAAAAAGTCTCCCTCCCTCCCTGAAGTTCCCCCCCCGACAAACTGTACAAGCAAAGAAGGAGAAACTGTCAGCGAAGGGCAGGCATGTTAGTGAGGGTGCGTGAACATTCGCTCAACATGATAAAAAGGTAGGGAATGACTCGATC
The DNA here is from genome assembly GCA_018398765.1 of Chromera velia. Lineage (NCBI taxonomy): Eukaryota > Chromeraceae > Chromera > Chromera velia. Next base: position 5,611 of record JAHBMJ010000868.1, on the reverse strand, counting down.
ACTCACTCACTCGCTCATTCACTCACACTCACACACACACACACACACACACACAGAGAGACTGCACACAGACACACACAGACAGACAGACAGACAGACAGACAGACAGATTGACAGACAGACAGACAGACAGACAGACAGTCAGACACACACACACACACACAGACTACACACACACCATCAAGAACCAGAGCCCATGCACAAAAGAAGAAAAAGAGAGAACAAGATTATTGGAAGGCAAATGAAAAGCAGCCAAGAACCCACTAGCTGTCCCTACAGACTCACATCCACCAACAGCCGCAGAAAGAAGGCCCCGCAAGCAAACGGAGCGAATGCCGAACCTCTGTTGTCTCTGAACACCGTCACTCCCTCACGTACACGGAGACGCGAGCCTCTCCCGTCTCCTCTCATCTCTTCTTGATCAGCAAAAAGCGCCATCGCTCCGTTCTCGCCAAGCGCCCCTCCTGCCCCCATCATTTCTTCATCACACACGGCCTGTGCTGCCCGTCCTTCCCCTCCAGACTCATCTGCAGAGAAAAAGCGAAAACGCACAGAAAGAAAAAGAGAAAGAGGTCGGACTTTCTGCGGGCGGCCCCGCACCCCCCCCGACTGAGAACAGCAAAACCCTAATGCAGAATCCAACCAAACGACCAGGGAGAAAGAGAAAGAGAAAGGGGTCAGGACAGAAAAGAACCATCTCAATCTAGAGAGCTCAATTCTCTCTCGGAAACGGAATGGGAACAACACGAAGGCTCAGCAGCAGAACGAACAAAACACGGCAGACACACGCACAGAGAGACAATGTAAGACAGAGGGTCTGACTGACCGAGAGACAGAGAGACCGCATGGATCCACGGAACCACGCACAAAATCTTCAGGGCCGACAGCTGCAGCAGCAGAAGGAAGAGAGAGACACACTTCAAACAAAAGTCTCTCTCTCTCCAAAATTTGATCCGTTCCAGTCCACTAAAAACTCAAGCCCTACGGCTTCAGAGACTCCTGAGGGAATCAGGGTGTGGAAAAAAGAAAAGGAGCACACAACCGAAGCGAGACGGCAGACACACACAATGCAGAGCAAGAGAACAAGAAACTGTTCTGGTCACCGTATCCCTCTCTCACCTTGCGCGCAATGCCGACAAAATCGGATGTTGTCAGCTTCCTGTTGGAAGGAAACCGCCTGCATGCACACCAACGTTGCATCCAGACAGAGGCCATCTGCCGTTTCATTTGGATGTGCATGAGTTTGGATGGAAAAGGGGCAACCAGAATGAGTTCAAGCATAAAGACACCATGCCATTATTTCTCCTTTTTGAATCTCCTCCGTCCCTCTCTCTCTTCACTGCAGCGCTGCTTTAGTTTTTCCTGCAAAGAAGACGAGAATGTCTATGCAGAAAAACTGCTTTTCCTCTGGCTTACCGTCTGCCCCTCTGCCTTTCTCAGAGGCCACCGAAAGCCACGAAATGAAGAAGACGGAAAGGTAAACCACCAGACAGACAGACTCAGACAGAAACAGACAGACAGACAGACCAACCCCGAGGTCTCGCATCTCGTCTTCAGTCTCTTGAACAAAGACGTCGACGCCACAAGGTCAACTCGGGCGTGGGGGGGCGCCCTCCGGAGTTCGTTCAGGGCGTCTGCCAGAAAGGCTCTGCATGCATGCAGAATCCCAAAGCAGGACAGTGAAAAGCGAAAAGGGGGGAGATGATGGAACTCTCGCTGCTGCGCATTCATCGGTCGCACCGTTTCTGTCTTCAACGTCAAAACACCCACGCACCGTCCTTCAAATGGACGACAGATCGATCGACTGTCTGGCCCCCGACCCCTTCCATCAATGGATTTCCAGGAAGACAACACGGGGGCAAAAGGAGGAAAAAAGAAAAAAACAACCGACTGACTTGCAGATCCAAGGCAGTCGCAGACAGTCCTTGACCAGCGGCTGCACACACGCACACACACGGAGGGTGGAAATTCGCGACAACGGTTCATTTCGACCACGCGAACGACAGGGGCTCCCAAAGAGTCGCTGGGATCAAAAACTGACGCACGCAAATCGACCGCAACCTCCCAACCAAAAAGGAGAACGCAACCTCACAGCAAGTGAAGATAAACGACACAAGAACCTCTATCCCTTTTCCTGTCACTTCCACCCCCCCTTCTGGATTCTGACTCACATTGTCGAACAGAAATTCGGACGCTGCGTTCACGTCCTCTCCTGTCACACGGAGCTGAGGGGGGCCCTCTGCTGCTGCAGCCGCAGCTGCTGCCTGTGGCTGTCCGTTCTCCTTCTCCCTCTGCTTCTTCAAAGCCCGCGCCTCCCTCTGATCGAGAGCGACCCTGCAGATCTGGAGGGCCCTGCAGTCGAAAAAAAAAGAAGGGAGAAAGAGAGAGAATGAAGAAAGTATGGAGAAGAAGCAGCAATGCATCTCGAGCGGTTGATTTACGGATCTCATGACGGTGCGCGTCGATCAATGAAGTTCTGCCACGCACTTCTGTTCCTGCATGTTGCCTCTTCCATGCATGAGGGAAGCTGGCCGTCTACCTCCCTCCCTCCCTCTCTTTTCCCTTTGACGACTGACTTCCGGATGTCCCCAGAGACAGCAGCCACCCGAGAGCTGCACAGCTTCACGGCGTCTCTGCACAGACAGACAGGCAGACAGGCGAGAGAGAGGGGAACGAGGGCCTAATGAAGCACATGGATGGAACAAAGCATAGCATGAATGAAGCATGACTGGGTTCAGCGTCGGAACGAAAAAATGAATGCTGACAAATCCAGTGGACGAATCAAAACGTGGAGAATGCTCAACGCGCCTCAACGAGTCTGCACTTTCTTTCTTTCTTTCTATTTTCGTTGCACTACTGCCTCTTCGTCTCCGCACGCGAGATCCCCCCCAAGCAGCCAACAAAATTGGGTGATCCAGTTATTGAAAGAAAGAAGTGCTCCCTCCCTCCCTCCCTCCATTTGTGGTTTGGCCTTCTTTCTCCATTTAACCGACTGACTGACTGACGGAGTGAGGAGTTCTGTGGCCTCAAGTCTCTGTCTGATGATCTCTGAGATCTCGTCTCTGCTGTACGCACTGAAAACGAGACGGCACAGACCCATGCGAGAGCCACAGCTGCAGAGGAACCAAAGAGACAGAGAGAGGGGGGGAGACTGCGACGTGGAATTTGAAAGGGGAAGTTGAGATGCTGTCTGACTGTTGTGGCTGACCCCACGTCCCTTTTTGTCCCCCCTAAGGCAGCGCCTGCGTTGTCATCCTGTCTCGATGGCTTCATGACTTCCCCAACGGAACTATGAGAAAGTTACAGTGGCAGGCAGAAGGCCAGAGAGGACGACAGGAGAGGGCAGGAGGACAAAAGAGCGAAGGCGAGACATAGTGGAGGGCGCAGTAGAGCAGAAAGGTCACACAAGAAATATGAAAGACAGGGCGGGTGGGTAGGAAAAGAAAGTGCCCCCGAGACAAACAACCCACCGAGCAAGAAGTCTCTCAGGCAGGTCCACAGTGTTGCTGATGGCGATCACTGCCAGGTGGGCTCCCGGGAGTGCTGCCCAGTCGAAGACAGAGTAGAGGACCTCCTGTTTGGCCGTCAGGAGAAAGTCAACCTCATCGAGCAGAATCACCAAAACTCTGCAGCAGCACCGCAGGCCAGGAGAATGCGTGGAGGGTGGGTGGGTGTGGAGATCGATGGGTGAGTGGGCAAGAAAACGATTCAGTTGATTCTATGGAAGCAGGGCGGGGATGGGCAAAGGAAAAGAAGCAGATTGGAGAACACAACAGCAAATGACAAATTGAGGAAAGGAAAATGTGGAAGAGAAAAGGGCTAAAAGAGTCCAAAGCGGTCCCCTCCTTCCAGTCCTCTCATGTTCATTGACTGACTGACTGACTGACTGCTCGTTCGTCTTGGTCGCCTTCTTTCTGCCTGCTCCCTTCTTTGTTCCCCTGAAGTGCGCGTCCAACCTTGCCTGGAAATCTGTGCCTGCCACGTGCACCTGAGACTGGGGACGGACCTGCACTCATGCACCCACACCGGAACAGAAAAACAAAACCAAAAAAACAAAAAGAGAGAAAGAACATTCATGCCAAGCCCAAGCTAGGAGAGGCAATCAAGTACCTCATGCACTCATGGATGGATGGATGGATGGATGGATGGATAGATGGATGGATGGATGGATGCATTCGTTCCCCCCTCTTCACTTCCGTTGGGTATCTTCCCGCATTCTGATCGACACAATCCTTTGCTTGGCATGCCGTGTCCCTCCCTCCATCTCTAGTCGCTTCCTAAAGCCCTGGGAGGCAAGCCCCCCTCTCTCCGAATTTGCCGAAGACAAACAGGTTCGTACATACAGACACGCACAGAGAGAAAAAGAGAGACGCAGGCACAAGAACTCACGCACCTCCTCCCACAGCCGTCGGAAAAGCGCATCGGGTCTCGGCAGGGACAGAGCGTTCAGTTCGAGGAACCTGAAGGAGGGCAGACGACCAAACGCCGGTTGGGCTTTTGAGGACGGTCCAGGGGCTGCGGCAGCGGCAGCAGCGGCGGCCTGCAAGGCAGACAGAGTTCGAATGAGAAGATGCGGGAGGAGGGGAGCACTCACGAGACCAGAACGCAAAGATTGGCTCCTCCTCCTCGTCGACTTCACCGCGCGAGTTGACGGCACCACTTTCAAGACGCCAAAACACTAATAAATTCCAAAACCTATGAAAGAGAAGAGAACCGAAGGAATAGTAACAATAATAGTAATAAAGACGGAGGACAAAGAGAAACAATATAAGGGAATAGAAAAGACTGAAGGAAACATTTGCTGTTTTCGCCTTCATTTGTATATCAGACGTCTCGCAGGCAGGTGCGTGTCTGCGCTGCGTTGGCTGTTTCGTGACGAGAAAAGCCTTGCTTCCTTCTTCCTTTCTTGGTCACGCACCTGTTGGGAAGGCCTCCCTCTTCCTCTTTTCTCTCCGTTTTCTTTCTGCTCCTGGCCCTCCACCTCGTCAGATGCAGAAGAGGAAGAGGAAGAGGAGGCCTCGTCGAGAAGCTGTCGACACACCGCACGCACGCAGGCCGTCTTGCCTGTGCCGGGAACGCCTGAGACGTCTGCAACGGTGCGACGAAGGGAAGAGAGAGAGGGGGTTCACGGACAGAGAGAGAGAGAGGGGGGGGATTCAGGGACAGACAGAGAGAGAAGAGTGAAACAGAACTTCTGGGTAAGGACGAAACAGCGAGGGGATAGAAATCAGAGGGAAAGTTAAACGGACGGGGGAAGAGCGAGGGCACTTGATCGCCAATCGGAAAAGCACGGCCCTTGGACGACTTTGTGGCCGCCATTTTCGAAGTGTGCGTCGATATGTTTCTGTCTACCTGCACGCTTACTTGACGGCCTACGTATCCGCCCCTCTCTCTCTTTGCCCTCCTGCCCGCTACCTCCCTTTCTGCCTGCCTGCCTTCCTGCCTGACTGACTGACTGACATAGAACGTCACTGCGTCCTCCGCATCGCACTGCCGTCTGCACAAAGGAAGAAAGAGAAATATGAGATCTGAAGAAAGACGAAAAAATCGTTCCAAAAAAAAAAAAGAATAACACAAATGTTTGAGGAGCAGTACACACACACACACACAC